>OV651822.1:32262061-32459561 GCA_927349885.1 Psylliodes chrysocephalus | reverse complement strand
TTTTTTATGAAATTAAAACAAATCATATGAAAATTAATATGAAAATTGCATAAGTCCGAAATGAAAATTTTACAGGAAAGACAAAAAACGAATTTACAGCTTATTAAAAATTTATAGTTAAATAAAAATTACTAGTACGTTATATTGTTATGAAAATTGCACAACTCCATTCAAAATTTAAACACGGTTTACAGATTAATATTTGTTGAAGTATAGTCGATTTAATACAACAATGAGCTTTATATAATACAGCATCAAATTACTTTAAAAAGCAACAAACTATGCACACAATTCATATTGCCGCATTTGACGCCATGTTAATAATTAGGACTTATACAATATTCATATGCATGTCAAACTTGAGGGACTTATGCAGATTTCATAGTAGTGTTTTTAGCGAAATCTAGTGACAATTTTCTTAAACTAAGAATATGTTTCTGTAGCTTTTGCCGCGGTGTACCAGATTCAGCCAAAATCGCAAAATCAAAAAATTTGGACTTATGTACTTTTCATATTAAGCCGACGATATACTTATTATCTACAATAAAATATACCTACATGCATACGATAAAATAGTTTTCAAAAAATTTTTCGTCTACACTACAAATTAATTGTGAGATTGATGCAATTTTGTTTAAAAAAACAAATATTTTATAGTATGTGCCACTGTATGTTAAAGCACTCTTCAAATATTAGTTTCTTACTTTAAATATACCATAAATACAGCAATCCAAAGCTTTCGCGAGGATACCAAGTGTATATTATCGAATATTAGTTATAACCACAATAATGTTTGTTTACAAAAAAATATACGATCAATATGTATAAAAATCATTTACTATATCACCTTAGAATATAAATAAAATCAATTTAAATGTAGTTATTTATTTATTTAAAAAATAATTCCACTAGTTGATTCTCAAAAAACGTTAATCACTGAATAAGAACGAGAACTTTCATAGACAAGCCAACAACGATGTAATATACCTAAACGTGGATCAAAATTAAGCCAAACACAGCATTAGAAATAAGAAAAAGAATATACTTTATTGTAATTTTAACCAAATAATACAGTATACAAAATTAAAAATAGCATCCTGTTATTTTAATTACCTAGGATTAATTTTAACCAAATTTTTATAGAATAGATCCCTTAAACTAATAGGTTTCAACTCATTGAAGTCAGTTGGACTGGAACATTTAGGCAATTATTGATGTTTTCTATTGTTCAGAAAAGTAACCATATTTCAAACATAAATTTGTAATACGTAGAACATAAATTCCAATAACGAAAAAGCACAATCTCAGCATTTGTGTAGCAACACCTTCTATACCACAAGAATTTGATTTAATTCTATGTAATCCATTAGTGATGTTATCTAAACAAACGAGATTGAACTTAAAGCTTTTGTATGCCTTAAGCCTTGGTTTCTTTGAACACTCCGTCGCGGTGAGCGGACAGTCCGTCGACCGCTGAGAACAGCAATTTTCGCCCGAGGTGGTTTGTTAAAAAATATAGAAAATGATACTTTCTCTATGTCTGTACGTGCTGTTTATGTATTATGAATGTAAAAGAAAGATACTAAAATGGATGCAAATAAATTGTTTGCGTTGTTATTATTGTTGGAAGAGGAAGAACAAGAGGAACTGGCAATTGCAACCGTCAAAGTTTCCAATAAGGCAGTGGATGAGTTGTTTTTGTGTCGCGATACAGAAGGTGCCTTTAATATCACTGTGCAGCGGAGGCTTTTTGGAAATGAAACCAAATTTAGGGAGTATTTTAGATTTTCTACAGATCTTTTTGTATTCGTGTTGAGTTTCATAAAGGACATAATTTCCAATAACCCTAAAAATAAAGTCATGATCTCATCTGTATGTGTGAAGTTGTCACTCATTGTTTTAAAATTAATAACAATATAGTCTCCACACACGCCGACGATTCCGCTGATATCAAACTCAACAGATATCAACCGACTCTTCGCGACAAATCAGCGGCATGACGCCGTCCTGCTCAGCTAAGCGGATTCAAGAAAACCATTCCCATTTAAATACTCTGGTTGGATAAAATCGTCAAAACGCGACGATTGACGGACTGTCCGCTCACCGCGACGTAGTGTTCAAAGAAACCAAGGCTTTAAATGGACGCACTCGAACTGCGGAAACACATGGGACAGGTATAAAGGTAATAAAAAAAGGGATTTAATCCCTAACTCGAACTGCGGACACGGTCTATGGGTTAAATGGACTATTCTCGTTTATAAGTTTGGTTTTTCAGACGACATTGCTATATATTTTATCAATCAGACACGTGAGAAAAGTTGAAACGTTGATTTTAATATTATATTGATTTTAAAGCAAAAAAGGTTTATTTTTTGTTGTTTTCGTTTCACAACTAGTGAAATAATGAACGTTTTTAAGGTGGCGCAAAATACAACAACTTGGTCTGAGCACAGAATATAAAGACCTCATTTGTTGAAGATTTCATGGCCGAGAAACCAGACGATGAAAGAATTACTCAGTTTTGTGCTTATTTAGTAGATACAATATTATAGGTACTAACTGTATATTTCCACCCAAAATATGGGCATCTAAAACTTCTTCTACTTGTAGAAATACCAACATATTCGAGTCATTTCACTCCAAATTTAGTGCCTGGTATCCCTCTCCACATCCAAATATTAATATTTTTTAAAATTGGTAAGACACCTATATAAGAATCAACTTTGTGTTAAAAGATGAGAAGAGGATTCAGACAAGCGAAGTTTTAAATAAACAAAAATATATTTATTCTAAAATTTTGCAATACTAATCAAATAAATAAGTATGACTTTGTTAAGTGTGTTTCTTACAAATTTGGTAGTATTTTTTCAGTCTAATTTATTGTTTACATATTTCATTATTAAATAAAATTGAATTTCAAATTTTTTTTCTTTACATACGCTACCATTATTTCCCAGACTAGTTTCCGCAGTTCGGGTGTTTTAGATTATACAGACCAGGTCAAACTATTTTGTTTTCGCAGTTCGGATTATAGAACCAGATTATCTTTTCCGCAGTTCAGGTGTACCGCCTTAAATGTGTAAGTTCTAGAAAAGAAAATGCTTTCTGCACATTGTTCGTTGCTGTTATTAATATGGATGTAAAAATATTTATCAATTTTATAGGAATTTTGTAAATTAAATGGTATTTCTGGTTGATACTAGCTAAGACTTTTATATTTAGTGTTCTACTTCTTTTGTATCATGTCAATGTCTTATCCCTTTCTTTAAAAATAGATTTTAAATTATGTGTTAACCAAGACGCTTTTGGCTTTTTAATATATATGCAAGCTGTTAGGAAAGGATAATGTATATCGAGTAATAATAAATATAAGATACTATGCAAAGGAACGTTATATAAATCCTGATTAAACATATTAATACTCGTATCTAGATTACTGAAATCCTTTTATGAAGCAAATTTATCTTCTTCAACTTTTTTATTTGTATTGTCGCCCATAGACACCGTTTTAATCCAGATTTCTAAATCGCGTTTAAATGACTAGTAGTTATTTGCTATGCACCGGCTATGGATTAGATAATCGAGTTTAGTAATCTGACAACACTAGATTTTTATAAATTTCACAAAAAGAGAAGACGAAAACTTCAGATTTGAGTTGAAGAAATGTATGTCAATGGATGATGATAGAAGCCCTATTTTTTTAAATGTAGCAAAACCGTAAACACACCGTAAAACGCAGGGTGAAAAAAGAATGCCAAATGAATTTAAAAAATAATTCTATAGGTAGATGGCAAAACCATTATGTTCATTTTTCGTAATGTTACCCTTAATATACAAACTGCTGTATTTAAAGCTTTTCTTTATGAGTACTTCCCCTATACTTTACATGTTCAAAACTATATGGATATGACATATTTTCAGTATTTAAAAGTGGACAAAATAACAAATATTATATGTATTGCTTACTTATTTTTACCTGTTTCAACATATATCTGGATTTGCCATCTAACTACAGAATTAAACTGTAACGTTAGAATATAAAAAAACCTCTTAAAAATGACAAAATTCTATTTCCGTTTTTTACTTTCCTATCTGTATACAGATATAAGGAAAGTATAGGAATCATGATTTTTTTCGACCTCGAGTTTTCGACGGATTTTTACGTTTTGAGGTCCCCTGAATCCGTTTTGACTATTTTCGCGATGATGTGTGTGTGTGTGTGTGTGTGTGTGTGTGTGTGTGTGTGTGTGTGTGTGTGTGTGTGTGTGTGTGTGTGTGTGTGTGTGTGTGTGTGTGTGTGTGTGTGTGTGTGTGTGTGTGTGTGTGTGTGTGTGTGTGTGTGTGTGTGTGTGTGTGTGTGTGTGTGTGTGTGTGTGTGTGTGTGTGTGTGTGTGTGTGTGTGTGTGTGTGTGTGTGTGTGTGTGTGTGTGTGTGTGTGTGTGTGTGTGTGTGTGTGTGTGTGTGTGTGTGTGTGTGTGTGTGTGTGTGTGTGTGTGTGTGTGTGTGTGTGTGTGTGTGTGTGTGTGTGTGTGTGTGTGTGTGTGTGTGTGTGTGTGTGTGTGTGTGTGTGTGTGTGTGTGTGTGTGTGTGTGTGTGTGTGTGTGTGTGTGTGTGTGTGTGTGTGTGTGTGTGTGTGTGTGTGTGTGTGTGTGTGTGTGTGTGTGTGTGTGTGTGTGTGTGTGTGTGTGTGTGTGTGTGTGTGTGTGTGTGTGTGTGTGTGTGTGTGTGTGTGTGTGTGTGTGTGTGTGTGTGTGTGTGTGTGTGTGTGTGTGTGTGTGTGTGTGTGTGTGTGTGTGTGTGTGTGTGTGTGTGTGTGTGTGTGTGTGTGTGTGTGTGTGTGTGTGTGTGTGTGTGTGTGTGTGTGTGTGTGTGTGTGTGTGTGTGTGTGTGTGTGTGTGTGTGTGTGTGTGTGTGTGTGTGTGTGTGTGTGTGTGTGTGTGTGTGTGTGTGTGTGTGTGTGTGTGTGTGTGTGTGTGTGTGTGTGTGTGTGTGTGTGTGTGTGTGTGTGTGTGTGTGTGTGTGTGTGTGTGTGTGTGTGTGTGTGTGTGTGTGTGTGTGTGTGTGTGTGTGTGTGTGTGTGTGTGTGTGTGTGTGTGTGTGTGTGTGTGTGTGTGTGTGTATAACGCATAACTCATGAACCGATACACAGAAAAACACCAAATTTTAAACTTAAACTTTATTTCAGCGTCCAATGAGCTGATTAGATTTTGGGCAGAGTCGGAACATCTGGGGGGGTACTTTATGGGTGGATCTGTTATTTACGTTTGGAGAAGAAAATTCTTCAAATAAAAGTTACTTCTAATATAATTTTCTATAATTTTTGTTTTATGCAAAATTTTCCTAAAATGGTCCGTATTCGAGAAATTTGACAAAATGTAAAAAAAATAATTTTTTATAAAAATTGTTCAAATAAAAGTTGTTTGTAATATAATTCTCTTTAATTTTTATTCTTTACATAATTTCTCTAAAATGGACCGTATTCGAGATATTTGAGAAAATGTGTAAATTTCGAATTTTGAAGAAAACTCAAAAACGGATAAAGAAAAAAACATTAAATTTTAAACTTAAGGTTTATTTCGGCCTGACGTGAAATGATTAGATTTTGGACATAGTCGGAATATCTGGGGGGGTACTTTATGGGAGGCCACTTTTATATTTTATGGAATATATCTGTTATTAATGTTTGGAGAAAAAAATTGTTCAAATAAAAGTTACTTCTAATATTATTATCTATAATTTTTGTTTTATGTAAAAATTTCCTGAAATGGTCCGTATTCGAGAAATTTGACAAAATGTGCAAAATTCTGATTTTTATGAAAGTTTTTGAAATAAAAGTTGTTTGCGATATCGATCTCTATAATTTTTGTTTATACATGATTTTTATAAAATGGACCGTAATGAAAAAATTGTAGGAAATTTAAATTTTTCAGTATTTTCGTTTTCCATGAATATCTATAGAAAAATGGCGATTAATAATATCTTTATAAAATCTGACTAAGAATGATTTTTATTACGGTGCATAGCTAAAAATGGTACTAAACGCGATTAAACCCTTAATCTGGATTAAACGTGTACGGTGCATACTGGCGTTAATCCTCCGATATTAACGGATTAGAATAAAATCCGATTAAGAATAATTTTTTTTACGGTGCATAGCTAAAAATTGTACTAAACGCGATTAAACCCATAATCTGGATTAAACGTGTACGGTGCATAAAGGCGGTAATCCTCCCATATTTACGTATTAAAATAAAATTGGATTAGAATGATAATTATTACGGTGCATAGCTAAAAATGGTATTAAATGCGATTAAACTGTTAATCTGAATTAAACCTGTGCGGTGCATACGGGCGTAAGCTAACAAAATGTCATTATGGGTTCTGACCTAGACGGAATATTTTATCATTTAGTAATAGGTACCATTGTATCAGTTGTTGGTCTTTAATTATTTTTTTATCATTAAGTATAATTTAATAGTTATTTTTACGGTTTTTTTTTTATTTTACTAACATCCAAAATAACTAGAACCAGAATATTTTAAAATACCATGCATGGGCCTATTTAAAAAGGTGGTATAAATCCAGTAGCCTAAATCTGCTCAAATAATCGATAGTTAGATAAAATAAGTAAGTATCCATTATGACCTAAAATATTAAAAGTTGAAGTCAGAATAATGTAGGGAACCGTAATTTATTTGAATTGCTAATATTGTAAACTTTAAAAAAGTCGAAAAAACATATTGGTTATAACACTAGTGACAACGAAGTCTACTTTCTAAAATAATCATAGCCAAAATTATTATTTTTGCACAAACTTCCTTGAAATATTTACTCGCCATACCAGAGTACTATCACAGACTTCTTTTAGATACTGATATCATCTTTAAAACTATTATCCATTGCTTTGATTAGAATTGAAATTTTTCCACTTCAAAGATTAAAGATAAATTGTGAAATTTAATTGAGTAGCATTAGTTATAATGGGACAAAATGACGTTGAAAACTGTGGAAAAGATACACGAAGCGTTCCAAAACCAGGTAATAATAATAATAATAATAATAATAATAATAATAATAATAATAATAATAATAATAATAATAATAATAATAATAATAATAATGGTTGATATACGTATTTAAAATAAAAAATGTGTTAAGATTTTGTTGTCCCTTAGGTATAGTATGTCTGAATACTTTTATTAAATCTATTTTTGTCGGAGAGATAACAAGGATAATCTTTTTAAGTAAACAATTTTGCTAAGTTATATAAAGAGTTAAAAAGCATTTTGACTGTACAGTTGAATCTGTGCAGATAAATCGTTCTACGGTTAAGCATACACACTTTTAGTTAAAACTGAGCGAATTAGCTCTACAGTCATAGCGCTACAGATTATTTATTTATTTAAGAAACAAACAGGCGTAGCCTAAATACATTTTTCTATTAAAGTAATAACAATATTTATTAAAATAAATATGACAAAGTCATGCTGAGCCACACACACACACGCACACGCACACGCACACACACACAAGTCAGGATTATTCATCAACAAATCCAAAATGAAATTAAAACGCTAGACTGCGAAATTTACCCTATATCTGGTTATCAGTTATATTTATTTAATGAGAGAAAAAACAATTGTATTACAAAAAACACGATATCTGCGAAATATATAGATAGAGAAATATCTCTATCAAATCAACACTTGTCGATGTGTCTCATATTATGTAAAAAGTATTCAGTAACGATGCTATGAAGCCTTCAAAAATGGAGGACCACTTATCAAGAATACATGCTGACAAAAATAGTAAGCCTTTGTCTTTCTTTCATTCACTTAAAGAAAATTTAGAAAAAGGCCAGTCATAAGATCGATGTTTACGTGATCATCTATGAAAGACGTTAGATAGTTTACGAGCGTTCTATAATATATCTTTACCAATATCGAAGTCGGGGAAACCCCACACAATTGGAGAGCAGCTTATTTTACCAGCTATTGCGGAGGTCATCAGCAATGTATTGCACAACCCAAGAACGCACATGATATTAGTAATGCCTTAGATAAAAGAAACAACAGTTGATGCATTTCATTCATAAAGTATGTTTTGTTTGGTCCCAATTATCGCAAAAGAGAAAGAAGATATTTTATGCGGATCGAAAGAAGACAGAGTGTAATCGAAAATCTCGTCTGGCAACGCTGCTGTTGTACGTAACTAAAAGTCTGTTAATACCAGTGGCGTATCTTATTAAAGATGAAATCATAACTAATTAAAAAAAAAATAATGAAATACTAACCGATATGGTGTGCAATAAACTTTATAATGGTTTAAACTTAAAACCGATTGGATTTGGTATAAGGGTATGAAGTTCAGTGGAATGTAGGAAAAAAGCTTAAAAACACTATTTTTTTCCAAGAGTAATACATTTATTATATATAAAGATGATAAATAAAATAAAAACAAGATAAATAAATCAAGTTTTATTTTAAACAAATTTACGAATTCAATTTTGGGGTTAAAATTGGAACAGTTTTTCAAATTGGTAAATGAGAGATTTATAAATTAAAATTTAGATTTTTAACACTACTAAATTTATAAAAGTTATTAAATCAATAAATTTACCATACTTATAAACAAGGTGGGGATTTTAAATGGAACGCTTCTTATAGCGGATCTGGTAATAAGAATGTTGTAAAATCCGAAAACACGTAGAACTGTACAACAATAAACCTATCCATTTATAGTTTTTAACTTGTAAAACTAGGCAGTAAACTAACTTACTTATTATTATCCATAAATGTGTGCGGCATAGATAAATTATCTTCTGGTTTCTTACTAGAGCTGTCAAAAATACTGATACTGGAATCAGAGCTGTAACAGAGTATTCAGAACTTTTAATGTAAAGGTAAGTATACATTTTGATTAATAATAAGATAGTTCATGAAAATAATCAAAGAAAGAGGCATGTAATATGAGTTTATAAAAATGTTTGTCGTTGTAAAGCACCTACAAAATTTAAAGAACTTACAATATAAAAATTTCTTTGTAATATAAACTACCAACTTTCATCTTAAAGGATAAACACTTAAATGAACATTTTCTAAACATAATTAAGAAAGTTTTTAGTTACCCAAATGAGCTTTCTTGAAACAATGAACTTAGTTTTGGCAGTGCTCCAGGCTTGAGATATTTGCTTTTTGAAGAATATCATTAGAATAAAAATGCTCCTAGCATAATACTCTTTTTTAGATACCTTCATTTTCTTCAAGTCCTACAAGTGAAATATTTCTTGTATGCCTTTCAGTTGGGAATCTAAAAATCAAGCATAAGCCTATTTATTTTACCACTAAAGTGTTTCTATTAATTACAATTTTTTGCGAAATTAATAATGTTGAAAGATCAAAGAAAATAACAGTAATATAAAAGTAGATAATACATGTGATATTACGGCAAAAATCTTTAAATCTACACTATTGAACTATGCAATACATCACCTAACTTACTTATGAAAAGATACTTCAGCACCCACATTTTCCAGTTTTTTGCTCAAAATGCACTCGCGAACCATGTTGTTAGCTATACACAAGCCGAAATTTTTACAAAAAAGTCTAAAGATTAACAAAAAACACCGAATATGCAACAATTTACTGGATCGCAACGTCGCAAACTATCGATGGATAAAATACTATACGTGACGTCCGTGACGTATAGTATGAATGAAACAAAATTATTTTAAATTGCGGGGGTGTCACGTTTAACGCTTTTAAAATCCTTGCATTTATTTGCAGGAATAAAAATGGTGTTTGCCATAGTTTATCTTAGTATTTGCAACGTTGTTATTTAGCAAGCGTATGTATGTAAAAGCGATAGGTACAAAAATGCCCTGCCTAATGGTGTAAAAATAGGTGCTGCTAAAATATCAAGTCTGCTGAAAGCAGTTAAACTAGATAATCTACTTTGTACACATTTTATACGTTTCTTGTTTTGTTACAAGTAATTTTATTTAGAGATTTAATATTAGAAATGTATGAAAATGAATTGGTGAGGACGCTTGATGTGTCGCAATATATCTCGAAACTATTCTAATTAATAAAATTTGTTGCCATTAGTGAGTTATAGGTAAAACCTATTTTTAAATATAAAAGGGATAAACTACACAGCCTGACAACAGCGCACAAGGCAACGCATGTCGAGTGATTGTCATAATCGAATACTCGGATGATTGAAAATCAAATGTATCGAGTATTCGAATCATATCATTCGAATGATATATTATATGCCATTACCGACTGGTAGTTCAAAATCAATGTATCGAACGTTAATATATTGTTGGTTAACTATCCAACGCAGTACACCAAAGTTTAAAACGTTATACCACAGAACAATAATTACTTTTAGAATGGAAACTGCAATGTTAAAATTTGAGACAGTTTTGTAACACCCGGTGAGCGTTCTTTGAACTATTTGGCGGAAGTGGCGCCATCTCGCGGTCACTTTAGTTAACACAAAACGCGGGAACATTCAAAATGGTCCTTCAATATTTAGTTTAAAAGTGGTAGTCAAATTAAGATTTGTTCATACAAACTCCTTTTTTACGTTTATTGTAGCAATAAAATTATATTTGTTACAATAAAGCAAAAAATGAGTAGTATGAACCAATCCTAACTTGACTACAAGTTAAAATATTTTTATAAAAAATTAAAAAGCATGATCAACAAAATTAATTTATTAAAACAAAAAAAAATATACAAAATAGAATAATTAAATGTAGCGTGTTAATTAGCTGGAAAGTTAAGTCATTGTCCACAGAGGTTGAAGAGTTTTATCTAAAACAAAAAATAAATATTAATCAACTTATAAATCAAGAAGGGTACAGGAAGAAAAAAGCAGCTAAGCCTCATTTTTATCAAAATTGAACTGGTCCGCCCTATTTTGTAAAATACCAGTATTAGCAAATGCAAAACAGTGCATTTAAAATTATGTCCAAGGACTTTCCTACTGTTTGTTTGTCATTTTCAGTATTTAGAATAAAAAATTACAACTGTCTGGTAAATTAAGTGGTAAACTACAATATAATCAGGCAACATTTAAACAAAGTAACATCTTTTTGTAATCAATTACCTTAAAGTATCAAAAGTTTGTATTTGTCAGTCTAAATTAAATTTGGTTTTCTGAACATTTTGGTAATTGTGACTAGGCCCCTTTTTTTCCTGAACCCTTCAAATCTGTTGGGGAGCACAGAAAGTGAGGCATAAATAAAAAAAAAGTTTGTACTAGAACAAATAAAAATACAGTTAGATCGCTGCGTGCACCAAGAACTTTAAATATATCTTCAAAATGTTTATCACATACTAAATAGTTTTTACAAATTTGTTGTTTTATTGAAAAATGGACTGCGAACACCCAATACTCAAATTTGAAATAAATCGTTATTAGGATTTCAGAGTGTTTACAAAACAATTTGGCATACAACAATACGATATATTACAGCTTTTATAACTAAAAATTACCACAAAAATTTAAAATAAGCTCAATCGTCAGCAAGATCAAGTAAACAAATTGAACATTTAAAACACAATTGAACAAGACCAAGTTGACAATACAATGAACAATTATTTACAAAATACTTACTATTTATTCAGGATCCAGAGAACACCCAAATATAAACAAATAATAATTATTGACAATATGATATTGATAATCACAAAAAATACAGGTAAAATGGCAAATGTCATTCACCGCGAGGTAATCGATAATGGATGCCTGACAATGACAAATGACACTCCCACTCTTTCCACCATCAATTGTAGATTTCTGTAAATTGTTGTGTACAGCGCCATCTAGAATCTGTTCGTTGAAACAAAAATATAGTTTCAGCTCGGGCTATACTAGTTACCGATACCTGCGTTATACGTCAATATTTTTTTTTATAGCGAAAGTAAAAGTTGGAAAGGCTTTTGGTAGGTAGAGAGGGGGTAAACGTCAAACCGCGTCGGACGGCTTCGAGAATTTCGCAGTAATGTTTACCTGCCAGTGTCGTTTCATAGAATAAGTAATTTTAAATTGTTATCGGCGGAACCGGATAATCGCATGTATTTATGGACTATAAATAATTATTAAATATGTATTATAATATTCAAATCATAATTTTACAAAATTTCAACAGCTATTCACAATTTATTAAACTATTTACTCTAAATTGTTTACTTTTACTTCTGCTATATCATGCAACCGTTTTGGTTTACGGTGCTGACGCGCGGTGTGCTGATTGGGTGTTTCTTCGATTTGACAGAGATCTATCCAATCAGAACGCGGTACGATAAAAGCGAAGACGCAAAACAGTTGCATATGTGTATCCTACTTAAGAAAAATTTGTGATTTTGGCGGCCTACTCTACTCCATATTTCAACAAGTTACCAATGTTGAGTTCGGGATGTGGACTCATTTTACTTTTTTCGCTTCATATCTAAGTTCACTAAATTACAATGATTTAGCATGGACTGAAGTTAGTTATGGAGTAAAAAAAGTTCACCTCTCGAACTCAACGCAAGTCCCTCTCGTTCGTTTATTACAATTTCAAACATTTCAAATGATTCGAATGATATTGGTATAATCTAAATTATTCGAATGATGGTAAAAATCGAATAGTCGAATGATTTATCATTCGAATGATTTACCATTCGAATGATCACATCACTACATGATATTATAAAAATAACTTCTTTGAGCAATAACATTGTTCAGAGACGAATAGAAGAGATGAGCCGAGACGTGGAAAAAATTTTATGCAATTTCTTACAGACCAACAGATATGTTTGATATATTAAAGATGAAAATATGTAGCAAGAACAGCTTTTTGCTACATATTTAGAGAATGATACCAGTGGCAAATCGATTTTTCAGGTCATGAAACGTTTTTTACCGACAATGCTATTCCATGAAAGAACATTGTTTCTGTTTAACAAAGTTAATTTGCAGTTTCAGGATGACGATCTTAACTTGATTAAAGCCAAATGAATAATATCGGCATTTGTGGGTAAACGTAAACTCATCCTTTATAAACAAAATTTAAGCAGAACAAAATATTCACAATTTCCGCATTTGTCAAAATTACCAGAAATGCTTCAAGACAATGTTATTTTATCATATAATATTTGAACCTCAGGATGCCAAGATTAAGTCGACAAACATAACGCTCTGTTGGCCCGCGGTGAAGAGACGAAAGTAAGAGAGGGCATAAAGAGAAGAATTTTCGCAAATACAACTTTATTTTATCAATGAATAAATGTCTAAGCGATGTGCGCTTATAATAAACAACGTAACGGTGTAAGCCCTGTTGCCACTTTCAACTTACCATTACTAGGTTTTGGAATTTATTGAATATAATTACATTTAATTTAGTGAAATTATATCTATTTTCGTTAAATTTGATATAACTAATAATTTAAATTTTTTTGGGTTCAATTGCAATAAAATAGATTAAATTATTTTAGCTTTTTTAATGTATATAAATAGTTTTGTAAACAAAACGAGAATAATGAAATAGGCATATGACAACAGCGGATATTATACCCTCCTATGTCCCTTAGAAAATGTCTTATTCAGGACCGCACGATATTTGTTAGTAGTTACATCTCCTATTCTCTCTGTGTACTACATTTAGATAGAAAGCTTAATTTTGACAATACATTTTTTGAAAGTAATTCTAGCATTAAACTTAAAAACTGTCTTTGAAATGGAATCAAAAAATTTGGAGGAGTGATAGCAATAAAAAATTATAAAAAGTTCCTAGGAGCAAATACATACATAAAGGGTGCTTACAGGATGTCACTTTTAGATTTTTGAAAATTTCATTTTCTCGAAAACCTCCAATTCATTTGCAAGAGAAGTTTAGTAATAATAAGTAGGTACCTATGTAGTTTTTAAAATGTATCCACGATGTATAAAATATCGCACAATTACCACCCTTCCCGATTTAGTTACTATTAATTTTTCGATATTAGTAGATGATTTATGAAGGTAACACTTAAATTTTTTAAATACCCAATGTTTTTCTTATTACTTATTATGCTCATTTAGTACCTTTTTTTCTAGTTTCGTGAGGCCTCGAAGTTTTTTACACCATTTCAAAGACAAACTCTATTATCTGCATATCTTTATAAATGGTTTTATTTTTATCTTGTAGCTTTGAATATTTTTTAATACGTTTTTTCCATTTTAGATGGTTTGGGCGTCAGACATGTTCAGTATTTACTTATGTTTAGCGGAGCTATAGTTGTCTATGGAATGCGAACTGTTTTAATGGTTGGAATTGTTGCAATGATCGAGAAACATGATGACAGCAAAAGTTATCCAGTATGAAACAGTATAAACTTCCTGTATAAAATAGTAATAGTTATTTGAAACCGGGACCGTAAACACAGAACAAAATCTTGTCTGGTAGTCTGTGCGTGCGAACGAAAGCCCTGTTGGACATATGGTTTTCAAAATTTAAGATTTAACTTTAAAATATTTCGTTCAAAATCAAATTTTTTCTTGTTTCTTTTATGCGAGATCGGTTAGAAATAAAAATCAAAAAATTTGTGGTGAAACTATATTAACACAGATTTATATTTATTTAAAATATTTTGTTCCATATTGACATGAAAGTAATTTTTGATTAGTCCAGTCATGTTCTTATTTCTTAAGTTTTTCTTTCTCGTATTTAAGTATTTTATGACCTCCAGTTTTACCAAGAATATTCGAATAAATAAGTCAGTCTTCGAAACATCCCTATGAGACGTCTATGAACGTCATCACGGAATGATGAAAAAGCACCTAAAGACGACGATTCTGATAAATGGACCAGCCTAATAAATGACGGATCCACCGTTTCATGCTTTGGTTGTGACCAATTTTTATTTGAAAGATCAAAATTCATCAAGCTTTTTCAATGCTCAGAGAGCTATGACAATACAGTCAACTAAATACTCTAAAATTCCAGCACTTCTTGCCAATCCCTTTAAAAGAAATGATTATTTTTCGTCTGTTTATAAAGAAAATAATCAGTCGTGTTTAGAATTAATTTTCTTATACCGTACCAATACTTTTAATTCAAACTTCAAATTTTGAAGCAATTGATTTAAATATTTTGAACAATCATCAACAATATAAAATCCAGTAACCGTGGTTGTAATGTTGAATGAAATGTTAAAAATGTGTCTCCCTATGATTGAAATATACATTCTTCATATTATAAACTTATGTTTAGAAACATAAAAACATATTTTTTCCCGCTCAAAGGAAAAAAGGAGTAGTGCTAGCTTTACCCAAAAAAACCAGCCCAGCCTCTGCACAAAAACTGCGACCAATAAGCTCGTTGCCTCTGTTGTTTAAAGTTTTAGAACGAGCTGCAACTGGGCGTTCAGAAAGGATAAAGCATATTGTAACTGCACTTGCAAATTAAATTGAACATTTTTAATAGTATCGACATAAAAGCGCATAAACTTTCAATCATAAGTTACTAGTTGCAAAGTTTTCTTATTTTGAGTTTGATAAGTTGTCACTAAATTTCATCAAAACCTACTTAAAAAATAGATCTCAAGCTGTAGCATTCGACAATCAATACTCTACGACTTCACTAACTAAATCCTACAAGGATTAGTGCTTTGCCTATTATTGTTTCATTTATACGCGTCAGATTTTTTTAAAGTTACTCTAATGTACAGTTTTTTGGCGATGGTACCAAACTATTTCACAATTTTTCTTTAAACAACTGTGTAAATGCTGTATCTCAGATAAATTAAGTTTTGAACAATTTTTACAACTATTTCACTAAACTCAGTTTACACATAAATGCTTCTAAATTGAAAGCTTTTGTCTTTTCTAATAAATAGATGCTGTATACTCAGTTTAGCTAACAGGAGTTTAATTTTTAATTGGTTATATTCAAAGTACAAATGTTATTTTTAAACTATGTTTAACAATAACGAGTTTCGCAGATTAAACTAAGATTATATTTTAACTGCCTATTGTACAACTCAACCTAAGTTTGTTAAAACAAATGCAGTCTTAAAAATCTAGGAAAATGTTATTCCTATCGTCAGCGAGACCAAAACTTTGATGAAGACCTCAACATATGGGTCACGTATTACAACAAAGCAAGCATTTGCCCTTCGTCTCCTATATGTAAATAAGTATAGCTTACTAACAAATATATCAATAAAACAGAAACTTTGTGGAAGTGTGGTCTTATCTAGAATGATTTACTGTATCAAATTATCCCTGCTTAACAGCTGTCATTTGCAGTAGTCTTCATATTTTACAAAATACAAATTACAGTTTCGTTAGTAACTTAAGAAAATACGACCATACTTCTAAATAATTCATTAATATACTTAAATGTAAAAATGCTTTTCTTTATTTCTTTTGTTCATCTTAATATATTGACTGGATCAACAGCAATTAGCTCATATTTAGGACGTCCCTCCGTAATGATAATAATTTAACAATAATATAACACTATCTACACCAGCTCATCGTACAGCTATTTTCACTAGTTCTTTTTATATAATGCGGATTTTCTATATAATTCTCTAAAGAAGCCATTGAAATAATAGCTACTATATATCGGGTCGGTGGTGTAGCGGTCTAACGGGCTTATATTCATTTATAAGCAAGTTTATGTGTCAGAGACTGCTGGACTTCGAATCCCAGACCAGACCATGTGGATTTTTAATTAAATTGCATGGTTCGGTGTAGGATTTGATGTGTGCCGTAATAATAGAAATTCAATTTCTGTTGATATGACATGCAGATTATAAAAAATCGCCATACATTACCGTCTCGATGATGGTGGGTGAGGTTTTCCGGGTTTTCCTCACCTGTAAGTCAAATGGCACCATCAATTATCTTTAAGGCGCCCCGGAGCGCCACGGCAAATAATAATAATAAGTTCTTGATATTTGACAACTTCCATAATTCTTTAAACCCACTTTATTAGTTATGAGCTCATTCGTTTTTACCTCTCTATTTTAGACCATACCTGATGATGAGGATCTGATCTCCTCGAAACCGGTCGTATTAAATTACGCTTGTGAGATCTTAAGGACCACCCTTGTTTTATTTACCTCTTTTTTGAACATATAACTCACACATGGCTACTACCTTCAACTTTATACCTTCAACTTTAAAATAATAATAATAACCGTCCCTTTCCCTGCACAAGCTCAGCTTTTGGGGTTAAAATTCACTCGTAAGGGGGTGAATTAGGGAGAGTATTATTATTATTATTATTACTACATTCATTTAAAATTAAATTAATGCATTTTAATTTACATCTAGTGCAGGGCATAGTGGCGCATTCGTTTGCAAAATTGTTTTAATTCGTAGTTTTTTTTTAAATGTCTGGAAATCTTTCCTGATTATAAAAGTGTAAGATGACACTCGATATCTGTTGATTTTATTGTTTAAACAACGAAAAATTAATTAAGCCAGAAAAAATGCATTTTTTGCAATGATTTGTTTTTTTTATATTTTTTAGGATATTTCGAATAAAAAAAGTCCTTACGCCCATCATATCTTTAACCCTTTAATTGTTATGAATGCTTTAAAATCCGAAATTGACGAAAATTCTAATTTTCTTGAATTAAATAATATACCTTAAAATATAAAATGCTATAATTTTAAATTTTTTACCGAATAATCAAACTATAATAAACAAAATAACCTAAATAAATTTTAAAAATTTTGTTTGTTGTTATGTTTTTTTTTACATAATAACAATATGCTTCCTACGCGCGTGTACTTTTAGAGAGAAGTACTTCTATCTCACTTCCAACTCAATGTATAAGATGGGTAAGAGAAAACCCGATGACGCGCTGAATCAATTTTTTGATGTTTTTCAGAGGTAATAAGTTTAAAAAAAATATTATTAACATTTTTCATAACACTTTGTTATATTTGCCGATTAATAGTTTTGTATCATGTGATTTTTTTTACTTTTTTAGATACTTTTGATAACTTTTTTATTTATTAAAGTTAACAGAAACATTTATTTTTATTCATGAAAAAATTATTGTCAGATACTGCCTGAGAAGTAAAATCTTCTTCAACCTTTTTTTTTTCAATACGATAAAAAGGCCAAATGCACTTGTCGTGATCTTTAGATTTCTCTGGTTTTGGTTATGTTTTCTGTGATAACCAAATAAAGCCACTGTATTTAACAAAACCGCCATTACCTGAAGACTTAGCAAAACCGTGCAACTGTAAAAAAATTGTGCAACGAAAGCTTGTTCGTGTCAAAAATTAAACATGACGTGTGTGGCATTATGCGGATGTTTAATTGAATGTTGCCAAAATCAATTTCATGTAAAAACTAGTTAGATGTACAAACTATAATTTTGTGTAAAAATTTTCTTAATAAATGAATATTACTATTAAATAATCATAGTGGAAAAGAATTAAGAACCATAGAAAAAATTGAATACATATACAGGGTTGGCCAAACCTCTGTCGTAGTTCTATAACTCCTATTATGCAAATCTTAACGATTTATTCGATGTATACCTGTCAATGGTGGTCAAAACCAAATTCTAACGTCAAATTCGAGAGAGCACTGCATATTTTAATAGGCGTCTGAAAATGTAATATTTTTTGGTATTTCTTCTTTTTCTGCGAAAGGGGTAGGATGTTAGAAACAATATTTTGTGGGTATGCACTAGTGACCATAGAGTACCTAAAATTGGAAAAAAAGTTGGGTCATTCCATTTAAAAAAAATTAAGTGATTTGCCTAATTTACTATTGGGCCACCCTGTACACAAGAAAATAATTTTGGGATATTTGGTATTGGCCACCATTGACAGGTACACATCAAATAAATCGTTAAGATTTGCATAGTAGGAGTTATAGATAGAACTACGACAGAGGTTTGGCCAACCCTGTATATTGCGTGTCTGTTTTAAAATAAAAACCAGGTGAGTCAACTATGCTCATCGTAACAGGTAGAAATGAGTAAAAATTAATTCTTAGACAGCTCTTGGCAAAGATTTTTTTTTGTGGATGGAACATTTCTTCGAAAGTATCTAAAAAGTAAAAAAAATCACATGATACAAAACTATTAATCGGCAAATATAACAAAGTGTTACCGCTGAAAAACAGCAAAAAATTGATTTAGCGCGTCATCGGGCTTTCTCTTACCCATCTTATACATTGAGTTGGAAGTGAGATAGAAGTACTTCTCTCTAAAAGTTCACGCGCGTAGGAAACATATTGTTATAACGTAAAAAAAACATAACAAACAAAATTTTGAAAATTTATTTAGGTTATTTTGTTTATTATAGTTTGAATATTCGGTAAAAAATTTAAAATTATAGCATTTTAAATTTTAAGGTATATTATTTAATTCAAGAAAAGTAGAATTTTCGTCAATTTCGGATTTTAAAACATTCATAACAATTAAAGGGTTAAAGATACGATGATGGGCGTAAGGACTTTTTTTATTCGAAATATCCTAAAAAATATAAAAAAAATTAATTCATTGCAAAAATGCATTTTTTCTGGCTTAATTAATTTTTCGTTGTTTAAACAATAACATCAACAGATATCGATTGTCATCTTACACTTTTATAATCAGGAAAGCCTTCCGGACTTTTAAAAAAAAATTACGAATTAAAACAATTTTGCAAACGAATGCGCCAGTATGCTCTGGTCTAATCAGAACTCTGGAATATCATAAATTTTATTATCAGCATATTTTATAATTTGTGTAATTTATTTTATGATTTCTTAGATTCTTATTTATTTGTTTATTATTATTGTTCCAAACATCTTTCGACTAAGAACCAGAACATACATCGGCTAATTCACCATTTATTAGACTGGTGCATTCACAAGTGCTTCGTCAGTGTGTGCCAGTACATTCTAGACCGAATGATTCACTTAGAATGATGGCGATCATAGGAGTCCCATAGGTTTTAAAGGTTGACTTCATCGAATATTCTTGGTAACAGAAAAAATTGTGACCGTAAAAGTTCCAAAGAAGGCAGAAACTTGTCGAAAACGGCTGGAATGATAATATAATAATAAAGTATTATTTATTTTAGACATATCCAGAATGGGTAGACATGAAAAACGTAATACTATCGTCATTTTCTTGGGGCCACATATGGTTTCAAATCATTGCTGGACAATTGGCTAAGAATTACGGACCAAAATATTTTCTAACTGGAGCAATCGCTGTATCAGCACTTTGTATACTCCTAATTCCTTGTTTTGCAGCCGAATTTGGGTATAAAGGTGTGATAGCGTTGCGTGCTATAGAGGGTGCTTGCCAAGGTGTTTTGTTTCCGTCTGTTCACAACTTGTTGAGTAAATGGGCACCGATTTCGGAAAGAGCACAATGGGGTAGTTTTGTGTATGCAGGTACTTAAATTTATTACTCATTTTATAAGTTTTGGAAAATAGTTTTAGTACTCAGTCCTAAATCTATATTCTTTTTTAAACTTGTTTTTAATTTCACGTTTTTCTAGAAAAGGCTATTTACGACCGGTTGGACAGTTGTTTAAACCATAAATGGTTAATATTTTTTGGCCTCATAACAGGAATAAATGTTTAATTAATAATTGATACCACCTTTTAATTTTATAGAAACAAATAATACTTTCTGGTAGACACATTTCTAGAATAATAAAATTGCGTATTTATGGGTCGGTACATTATTCTGTTATTATTATTTCATTATTAAAACGGTCTGCCCTTTTGTTGTACTCAGTATGGTTTAAAAGTATCTAAACAAACAAAAGCTACAGGAGAATTAGGAAGGAAAGTTAAATTATGCGAAATAAGGACAATTGAACTGAGATCTTGATCTATAATATCTTATTCTGTTTCTATACTGAATTAACATTTTTTTTTAAATATGTCTATCTATGAGTCCATAAGACCATTACCTATTTGTCTGGTGTTGTGTCCTACAATCTTTCATTTTAGTTGATCTACTTTTTTTGTAACATTTTTTAAAATGCAATAATTAATTTTTGAATCGTTTCCTAAATTTACAAATGAAGCATGATAGACTTTTTGAATATGTCGCATCATTTCCAACCCTCCTTCTTGTAATCTAACTCCAGAATGCAGACTTCTTGTAATTTAACTTCAGAGGCCTCTCTCCAATTAGCATTCAGCAATTTTTACTATGAATTTACTATCATGAGGTTTTTTGAAATTTGTTTAAATATCTTCAATCTTCTTTAACCCTTTATCAGTGTACAAACTTCTTGTAGACAGACTATTGCAGATGCTTCTTAATGCCAGAGTACCTGTAGGCGACCGGCTATCCAAGTTTTTCATTTTGAATTTAGACTATTGCAGTAAAGTAAACAAGTTGTTAAATCAAATATATCTTGTCAGATGAATTATGGAGTAGTTAATGAAATCATTTAAGGAGGTTCTTTCGCCACACCTCTCGCCTCAAATGTTAAAAAAAAAGTTATTAGATTATGACTAAAATTAATTTTTTTCTAATAGTTGAAGTCCTTATTTATCTAATACTGAACTTTTAACTATACCTTACCTTGCAAATTTTTGAGAATTTTTTTTAAAATGTGAGTATTTGTACAGTGCCTCACGAGAAAGTAAGTCCTCAACAACAATTCTCGAATTATACTTATATATTGATTAGATGGAAGAGAAAAAACTAAAAATAAGGTTTTTGAAATATTTAGATTTTGTTTTATACAATAAAATATATATAGTAAACCGTGGAACTTATTGAGAAATTAATATTAAAAAATCACAAAAAATTTTCAAGTAACCTAGTTGAAATTTTTTTGTGATTTTTTAATAATAATTTCTCAATAAATTCCACGGTAACCTATATATTTTATTGTAAAAAACAAAACCTAAATATTTCAAAAACCTTATTTTTAGTTTTTTTCTACCCCATCTAATCAATAAATAATAGTAAAATTAATTATAATTCGAAAATTGTTGTTGAAGTCTTACTTTCTCATAAGACACTGTACAAACACACACATTTAAAAAAAAATTTTCTCAAAAATTTGCACGGTAAGGTATAGTTAAAAGTTCACTATTAGATAAATAAGGACATCTACTATTAGAAAAAAATTAATTTTAGTCATAATCTAATATTTTTTATTTAACATTGGTGGCGAAAGGACCTCCTTAAACAAATGTAATATTTCAAGAATTTACAAAACAAGGTCGAGCTGTTTCGATTAGAGTTATTATTTATTGATGTTTTTTATAAATAGATTTTAATTTAATTTTTTAGGTCAAGTCTTGGGAAACTGCTTGGCCATGCCAATTACAGGTTTAATATCAGCAACCGATTCTGGATGGCCCACTGCATTTTATTTTTACGGATCTTGTTCTTTATTTTGGACATTGATGTGGTTTATATTTGGTTCGAATAGACCAGATGAACATCCTAGGATATCGGCCGCTGAAAAGGAATGGCTTAAATCTCTGACAGTAGAGAAAAAGATAGAAGTAAATAAAATATTATAAAAAAATGTGATTTGAAAGAGATTAAGAAATTAGTTATTTTTATATCTCAGATATCTAGAATCTCATAAATTCTAAACTTCTGGCTTTTCTTACTTAATTTTGGAATCATATTTCCGGGCAAACCCCATATTCTAGCTTTATTATTAACAAAGCTTTTAATAAAGCTAATTACCAAACATTTTAAAGAACATTACAATAACTTCAGCAGATGGCACGGCTGTGCTACGTGCCAGATATCCAGATATAACGTATGTTCCATAAGTTCTGGCACAAATTTCAGAGACCAAAAAAGTGATGATAAGAAAAAGACAACAGGTTGCTATAAAAATAAAAGTTTTTTTGTCACCTTGACTCTACTTTGACAGTTCAGTTGTTAAAGCGGTTTAGTTGATATGGATTACAAGAGGCGTGCGGTCCATGGAAGCGGGGGAAGCACCGCTTCCCTACACTTTGAAATTAAAAAATAAATATTTTTAAGTTTACAATGCATAGAAATTAATATTAAATTAGGTACTATATTTTCTCTGAAACATTACGTAAACTTCGTAAATGTACTAACAATTCATTGGTGTGTAAACGCACGCACCACCCATAAGAAAATTAATTGTTAACGTACACACGAGCCCGTCGGCGGAAGCGCGTCTTGAAATAACCAGTTCATCTTGCAAGTTATTTCGCTTAGTGATATTGACCCTGCTTTGCAGCGACAGTGTCAGTCTGTTTGCACATGTGAAATACGGTCGAGAGGCAGCAATTATTACGTCTCCTTACGCATATTTATCTTAGATTTTAGGTAGATTTCGGTTTGTTTTTTGTAGTTGTTTTTCTTTTTGTAAAATGGAGAAACTATGCACTGTGCCTGTGAACAATAATAATGTGGTAAATTGTGTCTGTATTGTGTGCTCTTTATTGAAAAAAGGATTTTCAAGTAGAAATTTTGAAGAGAAAACGGACATTAATAATTCTAATAGACTAAAGAATCCTATCAATTTAGAGACGAAAGTAGAATAATCAGCAAAGAAATTAACCAGGCATTTTCACGTAGGGTTCTATGAAAAGTATGAATGGTTAACCGGCTGCAAAATTTTAAAGAAATTGTTTTGCTGGCCTTGCCTACTTTTTAATATAGTCGAAAAAACACACTGGAACTTAGTCTGTATTACAGACTTGAATAATTTTCACAAAAGTGTAAAACGACATGTAAATAGCAAATCCCATATAAGTGCTACAATTAAAGAAAAAACATTCGGGACCTATTGCATTGAACATAGTTTGGACAACCATTTAAAAATAAGCAACAAAATTCACAATCAAAGGGTAAAAAAAATAGGGACGTCTTACAACGATTAATAGATGTAACTTGTTTCCTGGGAGAGCATGAACTAAATTTTAGGGGCCACAATGAAGCAAGTGGATCCGCCAATCGAGGAAATTACATGGACCTTCTAAGTTTTTTAGCAAAATACGATGATACCCTAAAAAATCATTTTATTGATTCGACGACTTTCCGAGGTACCTCAAACAGAATCCAAAATTATTTAATTAAATGCACTGCCGACGTTGTGATGGATCACATTAAAAGTGAAATTAAAAAAGCACCTTTCGTATCAACTACGCTTGATGAAACCACAGATGTAGCAAACTTAAGTCAATTATCCATTGTTGTGCGATATGTATTGGATGGCATTCCTCAAGAGCGATTCTTGGGATTTTTGAACGTCACTAGCGAACGAACTGCAGATGCATCGTTTAAAATTGTTTGTAACATTATTTCAAGTTTAGAATGTGGTTCTAACCTTGTTGTCCAGAGCTACGATTGTGCTGCCGTAATGGCTGGCCATTTAGGAGGCCTTCAAGCTAAAGTAAAAAAAAAGTTTAAACATGCAATTTTTGTTCACTGTATAGCACATAGACTTAATTTGGTTTTATCGCGAAGCATGGATTATATTAAAGATTGCAAAGTTTTCTTTTCGACGCTTAGTGGTTTGGCTTCCTTCTTTTCAAAGTCATCGAAAAGAACTCGCGCTTTGGACGTTCACGTTGACAGAAGGTTTCCAAAAGTTGCTCCGATGCGATGGAACTACAATGGACGTTTAGTGCAAACAGTGTTTCAATAACGTGATTCTTTGATAAACTTTTTTCAAGACGTTTGGGATAATAAAGAAATATGGGATGCTGAAACTGTTACTGCTGCTAAAGGGTATTTGCATTGGCTCAAACAAAACTTTGATTTCAATTTTTTGCTCAACATTTTTGCAGAGATTTCCCTTTTACTGACATTTTATTCGACATTTTACAGCCAAAGTCAAATGACATTAGCTTTTGCATTAAACAAATTGATGATATTAAAAATAAAATTAATAAAAACGAGATCAGTTCGAACACTTTTGGAATAAGACTCAAAACATTGGCTTAGAACCTGAAAGAAAGAGAATTAGAATTAAAAATGTCTGCGACAGAGAGACCTCCTATCGTCGATTATACACCGAAATTTTTGATAATATTCTACAACAAATGAACTCTCGATTTCAAAACTTTAACGAATTAAAATTTGTTGAATTGTGAAATTTTAATATTAGTAACTACGATTCATCAAAATTTCCATCGGAAGCTTTTAATTCACTAAAATTAAATGATGGAAATTTTTTCGATATTCCAGCATTAAAGTCCCAGTTAAGTGTTGTTTATGAAACAACTGAAATTAGTGATAAAAAGACGCCCATCAATGTGTTAATTTTTTTTATAACAACTGGTTTAAATAAGTCCATTTGTGAAGCCGTCAAGTTGTGTAAATTAGTACTAACCATCCCAGCCACAAATGCGTCAGTTGAGCGAAGTTTTTCAGCTTTAAAGCGCATTAAAAGTTTTATACGAAATTCAACAAGTGAAGACAGACTCTCTAATTTAGCCCTAATAACCATTGAAAAACAGCTTGTTAAACAGTTATCAGAAAATCCAAAATTTTACGACGATGTTATAGACAAATTTGCAGCCATTGAGGATAGGCGAATAGATCTTAGGTATAAATAAATGTCAACTGATGTGTCAACCGTGCGAAAAATGCTGGAGAAAATAAAAAAAAAACTTGGGTTAAATATTTTTTTTTACGTTTAAATAAACCAAGGAAGCTTTTCAATGGTAAGTTTTTTTTATAGCTTCTAGTACTAAACTAGGTAATAAAGTAATAGTAACACTTCAAAAATCTCAATCTCGAATATCCTTAGTACTAAGGAAAAAAAGCAAGATTTTGACAAAATGGTGAATGTGCCGCGAAAAATTTTCGCCTGCGACGTTGTGCTTACTGGCCTGCTGTATTTTTATACAATCGCTTCCCCTTCGAAAAATGTCACCGCATGCCACTAGATTACAAAACAGAAATTCGAGTTGGTGAAGCCAAGATAATACGCATTTTTGAAAATCAAAATATATCCCGTAGAACTACTTAAGCGAAAAACACGCTTGGTACTTCACTAAAAAAATAGCACGCCAATATAGGACATCTAAAAACACCATATCGCGAGAACTATCTCGAAGTGGCCAAAAATATAGAAAAAGGAGAAAAGCTGCAAAATATACTGTCAACCAGCTAGTCAAAATTCCAATATGCTGCCGTGCATTAGGAAGGACAAACTTTTCCAACAACCGGGTGATCATTATGGATGACGAGAAGTACTTTACACTGAGCAACTTCAAAATGAAAGAAAATGATGGTTTTTACACTTACAATATTGAAGGCGTCTATGATAATGTCAGATATAAACAAAAAGCCAAGTACGCAGGTGTTGCTGTAGTGCGCAATTTCCAACAGAGGCGTATGCAGGCATTATGTGGGTCAAGTAGTAGGTAAAGCTCTTAATAGTCAAAGGTACATTAATAATTATCTTACGAAACTGGTTAATTTTGTTGAAGCAGAACACGCGGGGGATGATACGTTTTAACCAGACTTGCATCCTGTAACTATGCAAGACAAACTCAAAATTGGCTAGCCGACCAAAATGTACCATTTGTTCCGCGAAACGACAGTCCCCTTAACCTTCCATAGGCTTGAACCATAGAACTTTTTTGGGCCCTCTTATCGCGAAAAGTTTACGATGGACGATCGAAAGCCCAAAATGAAGAAGAACTTCGACGCCGAATACACAGAAAGATCCGAGAAATCGATCTGATTACCATCCAAAACCTGATGCTAGGTGTTCACAAAAAGTTGCGCTCTGTGGAAGATAATGGCCCTCTTTATATAATTGAAATTGGCAGTTTTGTTTCTTTTGAACGTTAATTCATATCTATCACAATAAATGTATTTTTTGCCACTTTTTTGTCTCAAAAATTTGTGCCAAAACTTATGGGACATACGTTATGTAGCAGCAGTATAAAAATCTTTAATGAGAAGGCTTTAACAACAATCTATTCAAAACATAATATAATTCAACAACGTCTCTAAAAAGTATATCGACCATATTATGAACAATCATATTGTGCTTGATTAGTGCGTCTGTGCCATAAGTTCAATATTTGGCACATTTAGGGATACAAATTTATTGTTTTACTTCAGGGATATATAGAGACGTCAGCGTGAATAGGGCCATTAATACTTGAAACAAATCTCAGATATAGAAGATATACAAAAAAAATATCAACCAGAACCATGATTTCATAATTTTATTTTTCTATACATATGTGTCTTTTTTACACATTTTCTGTAGAACGAAAAAGTAGGCCATTGAGTTCTACTTCAAATCAATTCTAGTAAGGACACTGAACGGATATGAAATTCACCAATTGCAGTTCATATTTGGGGACTGGGTTACTAATAAATGACAATTATGTCAAACTATGTCAGTATATCCATTTGTAACTGAGATTAAACATTAAAAATGAGTAATTCTTGTAAAGAATCCATAAATAATAACACTCACAATCGTAAATTTAAATAGAACTTCCTAAAACCAACCTAATTATCAGTATTAAAAAATGTTTTTTCTACACCCACATGGATATTACCTTATCTACGCACAGATTACAAAAACGAAAAAGTATGCTATTGCCTTCAACTAAACGAATATATTTCATATTCATTCTACATAGTGAGAATACTGCAAAAAAATGAAATCCAATATTTTTAAAATTTTAGATAACTGACAATTCTGTCAAACTAATTGTCAGTATATTTTTTAATTATTGAAATTAAACATACATTAAAATAGTTATTCTTGTGTAGAAACCATAAATAACAGCATTTCTGTTTTTATTTCGTCTATAATTATAGTGCGGGATCCCAGGCCCATTTTCACCCATGATTACTAACAAGCAGATTTTTGTGAGTAGCTTCATTTTGACGAGACGCCCAACTTTTTTCCTTACTACAATTTTGGTAAACGGTAGCTAACAGGGGTAGCGGGGGTGAAATATGTTAATTTGATGAATTTCAAAAATTTATTACTAACTGAATTTTTCTTTATTAATTGCCAAGATAATTATCTAAATAAACCGAGGAAATATTTGTCCTACAAAGTTTAAGGGTTTATCAAAGAGTCCCCCCTCTCCAATATGTATAATTAACAAGGTCATGAAAAATAATTACTAACCAGCTGACTTTTTTATCTATTGGTTAGTTAATATTAATATAATTGAACACCTACATTGTCCTACAAATTTCGTGGTACGACATCCTGATCCTACGATCAGAAGCTGCCAATGCCACAAGACATTTTTTTTATTAGTAACTGTAGGACCAAAGTATTATGTGATAGATTAGTATGTTTTTCGTGCAAAGAAAACAATGTCCTACAGAAAAACAGGTATGTATTGCTAGTCCTACAAGAATTGTCATTTTCGTTTCCCTATTTGTAACACAGCATAAAGTGACAACATATTTCTAGAAATTAAAATAACTTTATTTTCCAATGTAGGTAAATAAAAAAATTTGGGTTTTTTATATAAACAAAAAAACATTAATCTTCAGATTCATCGGAAAAATCTTCATCATCTTCGTCAACAGCATCAGTCTCATCTGCATCCTCCTTCACTTTGTTCGTTAGTGACGTCTGACTCTGTAATAACATAAAACAATTAATAAATTGCCGAATAATTAATAAATAAATAACAATAATATTAATAGGGTACCCCTTAAGTCAGAAGATAATTATTCGAAAGATGGGCTTTCGGGACCATCAAACCAATAATATTGATATTTATTATCAATTATTGTCCATCCATAAATTTCTGCCAATTTTTCGGTGGCACACCGCATATGTGCATTACACCATACCTACGTTGGAGATAAATACTGTCCTTTTAATTTGTTGCAGCAATTCTTGTTTTGTTGGTGGTAAACTGGAAGGATCATATCACAATATTTGTGTTGATGATGCTTTCAAGCAGATAAATAAGTTTTACAAGAAAGCCAAATATCTCTATTAAATTTTTTTATTTCTCTTTTTTCTCGAAAATTAGGATTTTCACATAAAAAATTACACAAAAAACACTCCATTATTATTTTGCTGCACAAAACACTATTGAAATTATTTTTCGAAAGACAAAACACGAGGTTGACTGAAAACAACTTTACTTGGTTATAGTCGGCATCTGCATGGAATACCTTCCTAGTATACACTAAACAATGCTGAGCGCATGCGTAATAGTGTGATTCAGCTCCAATAGCAAAATGCAGAAAATAATTTTGTAGGACAAATATTTTTTCGGTTTATTTAAATAATTATCTTGAGAATTAACAAAGAAAATTCCAGTTAGTAATAAATTTTTGAGAATCGTTAAATTAACATATTTCACCCCTGCTACCGTAGTTATAAATCACAATCGAGAATTTTCGTAGAGAAAATTGTTGGGCGTCTCATTGAAACGAAGCTATTCACGAAGATTCAGCTTGATAGTAATTATTTTTACATCAAGTATTAGTACTACAACTTTTGAGCATAGGACCAGAATGTCGTACCACGCAATTTGTAGGACAATGTGGGTGTTAAATTATATTAATATTAACTAACCAATAGAAAAAAAATCAGCTGGTTAGTAATTATTTTTCATGACCTTGTTAATTATATATGTTGGAGAGGGGGGACTCTTTGATAAAACCTTAAATTTTGTAGGACAAATATTTCCTCAATTTAGTTAGATAATTATCTTGGGAATTAACAAAGAAAAATTTAGTTAGTAATACATTTTTGAAATTCGTCAAATCAACATATTTCACCCCCGCCACCCCTGTTAGCTACCGTTTACCAAAATTGTTGTAAGGAAAAAAGTTGGTCGTCTCGTCAAAATGCAGCTACTCACAAAAAATCTGCTTGTTAGTAATCATGGGTGAAAATGGGCCTGGGATCCCGGACTGTTATAAATAATTTTTTAATTTAACGCTGTTGCTAGGTACACGCTAAAGTGTACACAAATCAAAAAATTATATACACGCGAAACGTCATATTGCTGTGGTGGGAGGTGTTTGTGTGAATGCGTGTTGTTTGTTTTCATTTACGCCTTGACTAGCAGCTAGCAGTAGTATTTAATAAACCTTAGAAACAAATTTCACATACATGAAACAAGAAAATGAAGCAACCAAATCTCGAAGAAAATTGCAATCCATACCTGGCTACGCCGACCGGCATGGACGTTTCGCGCGTATATAACTTTTTGAATTGCGTACAAGTTAGCGTGTACCTAGACAGTGTGTTAATTTAAATAAAACTATATGAAGTCAATTTAATTACGAGTATTAAAGCAATAAAAATAAAAAAATAGGTGGTCCTGTGCTTAGCGTTCTTGCCTTCCACACTGAAGACTCGAGTTCGATTCTCGGATGGGAAAAAATGAAATAAACTTTTTTTTTTCGTTTATTTTATTTTAAAAATTGTTAAAAGTAATAAATTATTTTAAAATTAGTTATTTTGTCTTAATAACCTAAAATATTTTTTTATTTATAAATTTTCGTTAATGGGTCGTAGAAAAAATATTCTGTACAACTCGGATGGATTATCCGATTGAGCACTCCGCCTACGGCGTCGTGCTCAAATTTTGTCTTCGTGCGATATGGCAATATATCCACTCTTGTTGCACAAACTACTATGTCCTGTTAGCATAGAAGATATACCTTATTGAATTTTCATGCGAAACGTCCAGCATTCAAAACCAGGATGAAAGCTAATTAAAGGATACTGTATGGATATAAACTCCACCAATCATAATATAATATTGAATGTATTATTAAACATTTTTAAAAAAACAATAATTTATTATGAATTTTCATTTTTAGAGACCTCCCACTCCCTGGAAATCTATCTTTACTTCTGTACCATTTCTAGCAGTGATTATTACCCATTGTGGTCAAAATTGGGGATTCTGGACCTTACTTACTGAGATTCCAAGTTTTATGAAATACGTAATGAAATATACAATTACTTCGGTAAGTACCTAACACGTGTAATACAATATTTTTTTTAAGACCAACCAGAAAATATACAAGATCGGAAAGTAGACGTTGGGGATCGGTAAAAGCTTTTACCGGTCCTTGTTTTTCATTTTTCCGATCGCTGTTTGATAATGCAGTCTGCCTTGATTTGGTAACAACGTTCCGATTTATTGCCAAGTGACAGTTCGTTGATTTTTAATTTGTTGTTTATGTCAAACTTTTTTTTGCAAATTTAACAATATGCATTCAGATTTTGAATTATCTGACATGGAAAATGAAAATTTGGTTAGTATATTAATTATCTGATTTTAGTATTTGTTAATCACTTTATTAAATTAAATAAATAATTGAGCTTACATCGAAGTGTCGGTCTTAAAACAATATTGTACGTTACGTGACCTAAAATTAGTGTTAAGCAGATCTCTCCAAGCTTCCAAGTCTCGCCGACGGCTCGCCCTGGAATCTGCTTGTCTCGACCTGCAAAACACTACTTTCTGGTCTTGTAACGTAAATTACTATATAGTAAGGGATTGGTGTTGTACATTTATTTAACTTATTTCCTTTGACTATAGTAGTTTAACGGTAAATTGCTGGGTCTTCTGCGATGATATAAAAAAAATACGGCAACAATTACCACCTTAGATTATAGAAACAACAGATATAATTATTTACCTTTAAACCCGGTCATATATTGCAAAGAAAAGTAGTGCGTAGCCATTTCGTAAAAGAACCGACATGCGTTGCCAGGTGCGCTGTTGCCAGGCTGTGTAGTTTGTCCTTTCATATTTAAAAATAGTTTTTACCTATAACTCACTGATAGCAACAAGTTTTATTAAGTAGAATAGTTTAGAGATATATTGCGGCACATCAAGCGTCCCCACCAATTCACTTTCGAACCTTGTGCAGTGTTTTCCACTCCGACGCATTGTGGGCAGAGCTAATGAAATATTTCCCTAAACATTTCTAATAGGAAGTCTCTAAATAAAATGCCTGTTAAATAACAACTTTGTAGATACTAAGTTAAACTATAACAAACACCATTAATAGGCTTGCAAATAAATACATGGATTTTAAAAGCGTTAAACGTGACATCACAGCAATTTAAAATAACCTTGTTTCATTCTTACTATACGTCACGTATAGTTATATCGATCGATAGTTTGTGATGTTGCCATCGCGTAAATTGTTCCATATTGGTTTTTTGTTGATTTTTAGACTTTTTTGGAAATATTTCGGCCTATAGTTTTAGTGTATAGCTAACAACATGGTTTGCGAGTGCATTTTGTGCAGAAACTGGCTAATGTGAGTGCCAAAGTATCTTTTCATGAGTAAGGAAGGTTATGTGATGTATTGCATTTTTCAGAGGTGTAGGTTTAAAGATTTTTGCCGTAATATCACATGTATTTTCTGCGTTTGTTTATCCACGTCAGACACATCTGTCCTACTACATTTACGTATACTGAATCACGTGATCAAAGATTTACAACATCTCGGATGCATCCGATGTGGATATTCAAACGTTTTACTATTATTTATTTCTTTTGATATTTCAAAGTTAATAATTTCGCAAAAAATTGTTATTAATGGAAACACTTTTTCTCTGTATCTGTAACGTGTGAAGGGTTGGTTACCCTTCCCCCCCCCCCCCCCCCCCGGGAACCTAGGCCTTACTTGGCTCATTGTGCATCCTCCTAAGATATGATAGGCACCTCCTAGCTCGTGAGCCAGCCTACAGATTTAATGTAGTTGACAACGTGCCAAGAGGTGCTTCTCTTATATCGGCTGGTGTTAGCCGATACTAGCCGAACACAAATCTTTTAATAAATGAGTGCGTCAAGCAATCGTAAAGGATATGCTCGATGGTCTCATTTTCTTGTTAGCACCCTCTTTAGAGTGCGGATTCTGACAGCCCCATGACATGGAGATGCTTCCGTACTTGGAAATGACCAGTCAGAATGTCTATGACTAGGCGCAGATTCTGTCTAGTCAGAGTCAAGTATTTGTTTGTTGCAGTGTTACCAAGATAACTTAAGAGCTCCCTGGCAACTCTGCAGTTTCTTGTTTCATCCCATCTTTCCTTGAATTTCACAAAGGAATGTTTTTTAATTAGGTCTGTCACTACCGATTTTGTCAGGTCAATAAAAGGTTCAGGTCCAAAAAGTATTTGGTTGTCTCATACCTTTAACATTAAGCTAAAGAAAAGGTACTTTGCTTAATTGTCGATTAAATGAACCGTTTTCGATAAAAAAACATGATAAAAGAATTAGTTTTATTTTTATTAAAAAGAAATCATGATTATGTACGGTCTTGCATCTTGCAATGCTTATGAAGCAAGAATGTTGTATGAAGAAAGATATCCTAATCGCAATATTTTAAATGAGAAAACATTTTAGCGAATTGACTAACGTCTAAGAGAGACTGGTGGGCGATTCCCAGTTAAAAAGGAAACATTATTGACTTTCTTTAATAATTTTTAGAAAGTTTAATGAAAACAAGTACCGATGCTGGTGTGACAAGAACAGTACATACGGTGCAATTGGAGGAAAATATTTTGGATACTGTAGCTGATACTCCTTCAATAAGCACTCGAAGATTAGCCGCGCAGCTTCATGTATCAAAAACGAAAATTGCTGATGTACTTAAAGAACAGTTGTTATACCCTTAACATCTACAAAAAGTGCATCAACTACTTCCTGAAGATTTTCCTCGAAGAATCCAGTTCGCAAACTGGCTGTTAGATTAGCAACGAACAAACGGAAGCTTTATTAACATTATTCTTTTTACCGATGAAGCAGGGTTTACAAAAAATGGTATTGCAAATTTACATAACTCCCATGTATGGGCTGATGAAAACCCTCATGCCACTGTTGTTCATCATTATCAACATCAGTTCCAATCAACTAATGTTTGGGCAGGAATAATCGGCAATTTTTTAATTGGACCATGATTATTGTGACCACGATTGAATAGTGAACTGTATTTACAGTTCCTTCAGAACGATTTTCTGGTTTCAATAGAGTATTTGCCACTTGAAACCCGCCGAAGCATGTATTTTATGCATGATGGAGCCCCACATCACTTTATCGTCGCTGTACGGGACCACCTGAATAACGTATATAGAAATCGTTAGAGGAGGTCCAATTGCATGGCCTCCACGGTCTCCCGACCTAATGCCAATGGATTTTTACCTGTGGGGTCATCTCAAAACCTTGGTGTATTCCTCTCCGGTTAATACTAGGGAGGAACTTTTACAGAGAATCACATTTCATTGTGATGTGATAAGGAACAATGCTGGGTTGTTGTGGCGAGTACAGCAGTCCTCTATTCATCGGGCCCGCGAGTGTATCAGAGTTTACGGAGCACAGGTTAAACCTACTTATAAAGTTTTTAATTGATTATTTCTGATTAGCGTATCTAGGTTCAATCTTTGCAAGCTTTAGTGAGTTCAGGATAAAAACAAAATACTTCAAGTTATATTTTAGAATTTACCAATTTAAAATTGGCTAATTCTGGGAGTTTAATTTTTTAATAAAAATAAAACATTAATTCTTTTATTATTTTTTTTCTCGAAAACGGTTTCTTTTATCGACAATGAAGAAAAGTACCTTTTCTTTAGCTTAATATTCAAGGTATCAAAATTTATTTTTTTTAACTCCTTATCATACAGGGTGGTAAACTAAACAAACTAATTATGTTTTAATGGCAGTATTTTAAGAGGTTCTTACTACTGTTTATCATATTCAATTTTCTTTAAATTATATTACGTAGTTTGAAAGTTATTCAAGAACAAATGATTTCCAGTGGCGTCCTTTTGGAGGCCGTATCTCCGTAAGGACGGCCACTAGGAAAATAATTTATGGGAACTTCTCATCTTATTTAGACCTCCCACATTTTCCCGGACACCCTGTATATATATGTATATATATATATATATATATATATATATATATATATATATATATATATATACTCTACTAATAAACATACTTATATAAATTTATCCAGCATTTAAAAATAAATTACTTATTAATAATTAAATATCTTTAAAAAATACGTTATTTATTTACCAATTTAGGTACTAATTTGGTTCAAAATTTAGACTACACAACACGACCGTTTCCAGTAAACAGACTGGAGTTTCAAAACACGTCGAAACCTTTTGATGTTACCACTTCCGAGCGGGTCTCGAGAAACAGAACTCCAACTGTCCCAAAACACGCAAGTTTGCAAAAAGTTGCAGTTTTGTGCTTTCGACACGAATTTCTGTTTTGTTCTTGACTTGTTCGTTTAGTGGAAAACCGCCATTAGGGGTACTGAAGTGAGGTAACTTCGTTGTGAAAAAATATAAATGGAAAAATTTATATTAGAGATGAGTGTAGCCAGATATGAGTTATAGGTATAGAGTAAGTAGTGGCGGCTTGTGCATAAGTGCAGTAGAGCTGCCAAACTGCCACATGCAAGTATATAATCTACATTTCACAGAAATTTTTTAAGACATTACTAAATATACGTAAAATAGATTTTATGGATAATCTGATAATTTTAATTTAATTGTAATCATTAAATAGTAAATGGTGTTTGTGCACTGCACCGTTTGGGCTGTCCACGCTCTTCGTCTCCTTTAGTTGTTCTAATAGTTTTGATAAGCATATGCCTGTGAAAGAAGATTAATTAATAAGTTTTGCGAACAGGGAAACTTTGTTGTCAACAGTATTTTGATCAAAAATAAAAAAAGGTGTAACAAATCTACTAAAAAATATTTAAAACCTTTTTTTATTTTTGTTCTAAATACTGTTGAAAAGAAAGTTTCGCTGTTCGCAAACTTGTTAATTAATCTTTTTGACAGGCCTATCAAAACTACTGGAAAAACTAAAGGAAACTGTGAGCGCGGGCTGCCCAAGTGGTGCAGTGCACACACACTATTTGCTATTTAATGATTAAAATTAAATTAATATTTATGAGATTATCCCATAAAATCTATTTTAGGTAGGTATATTTTGGAATGTCTAAAATAATTCCTGTGAAATGTAGATGAGATACAGCCACCACTGAGAGTAGGATTGATAAAACCTTACTCTATGTGTCAAGTATGATCATCCGCTTTTAGTCAAATACATGATAATAATATAACAATACTGTAAGTAGATTAAATCAGTTTCCTTAAAGCCATTAATAAATTCGTTACAATATTCGTTACAATATTTGCATTGACGCATGTTATACATTTTCAAAAAGATTTCATAAACAACAACGAAAGAACGCTTGAGAAATATCCTAATTTTGATCAAATTAAATATCATTACCATAGATATAGAACAAAGAAGATAAATATTAATTATGTTTTCGGCCCGCGCCAAGGTCAGTACATATTTAATAAAATATCAATTTGCATCAGGATCCCATGAACGCAGATAAGACGTGTACATTGGGACGGCAACGAAAATTGCAAATTGGATGCCTACGCCAAATGATAGTGTTCAAAACATTTTAAAAGGCATTTTTTTATGGGACGGACTATAAAAGACGTTTACTAAATGGAGCAGTTCCCACTATATTTCCTGAATTCACTAAATACATGCAGCCGAAGAAGGTGCGTATACTAATAAACATAATTAAACATATATATTTTTTTAATTACTTTTCATTATTATGTTATGAACTTTTAAGAATTTAGCAACCCCTTTGTGTATAATTTAAAACATTACCGTAATAATTGATTGTTTGTAGTATTTAAAACGAAAAGCATTACATTTGGAAGCTGGGCCAGGCCCTTCAAATAGAACTTCAAATAGAACTTCAAATAGAACTTCAAATAAGAAATCTCTCCTAGAAAGCCCTAGCATGAAACGGCTTAGAAAACAATAAAGAAAAAAACAAGACAAATTAAAAGTTCTTAAACAAAAACTTAAAAAATATAAAAAAAGAGTTGTTCCCTAAAACTTTTTGTTATTGTACCAAATTAGTATCAGTAATAAATTTATCTTCATTTATGTATAATTTTTTTTACTAGCTTAATTTAATAATATCCAGATAGCACACTACATCTTAAAGACGTCCAGTTCATGTCTTACTTTTGTCCAAACGTCCTGGTACGTAAAACGGACGGTTTTAAGACGCCCTGCTCAGGAGATGTTTAAAACGTTTTTGTTGGGATGTTTTTAGGACGTTTTAAATATGTCGATAATGTGGACGTTCAACTCTTTTCGCTATAATAAACAGTATTAAATATAATGGATAAGTATTCATTAATTTTTTTAAATGAATTTCCATCAAGTAAATAGACGACTTAAATACATCCAATACGGTTTGTTTTCAAGACGTACAAAACTAGATGATTTAAAGACGTACAAAATTAGACGCCTTGTTTTGTAACAAAGTACGTCCTATAGACGCCTTTAAAACATCTTTTGGATATTAGCGTAGATCTTCAAAACGTCACAAACGTATTTAAGATGTCTTTAAAACGTGTCTGTGCTATCTGGGTAGTGTCATTCTTTATTAAATAAAAATAAATCTTTTTGTTATACATGTAGGTCATTATGTTTTATTTTGCGGAATTTAAAAAAAAACACTCATTATGTAAACGATTTCGTTAAATAATAAATAAACTTATTTCTATATATTTTTTGTCTTATTTATTGTAACTTATTTATTTTAAATTTTACGCTTTGAACTTGCTTTATACCTTAAAAGATCAATTAAGTACTAATAACATAAATACAAGTTCTTTTTTTATTTCCAACATGTTACACCTTTGGTCAAATATCGTTGGTGTCAAAATGGAACAAGATTTTCAGCGACGTTATGAGTTTATTACCTAGTCTAAGGTGGATACATCCGTCGTAATTAGCAGTATTGCTGCCTGAATAAGTCTTAACTTACAGATTTAATGCAGTTGACAACGTCGACAAATGGGTGCTCTTCTTATATCGGCCGTTATTAGCCAATACTCACCGAACACAAATCTTCTAATAAATGAGAGCGTCGAGCAATCGTAGAGGATATCCTCGATGGTCTCATCTTCTTGTTCGCATCTTCTGCAGGGAGCAGGATTTTGACAGCCCCATGATATGAAGATGCTTCCGTATTTGACAATGACCAATCAGAATGCCTGTGACTAGGCGCAGATTCTGCCTAGTCATTGTCAAGTATGTGTATGCTGTAGTGTTGTGAGGATAACTTAAAAGCTCCCTGGCAATTCTGCAAATTCTTGTCTCATTCCAGCTTTCCTTGAATTTCACAAGTGTTCTTTAATTCACTACCGATTTTTTCAGGCCAATAGAAGGGCCAGGTCCAAAAAGTATTTGGTTGGCTGCTTTCTTGGCCAGTAAATCAGCAAGACGGTTACCTTTCGATGTAACGTGACCTTTGATCCATCTTCGACATTCTAGTACTAAACCTGAGTAAATTCGTGATCTGTTTAGGGTGAGTAATGCTTATCTGCTATCTGTATAGATGAGCATGTTTCTTCCAGTAATATTGTTTCTGGTGATTTCTTTTGGCTGCAATGAGAATCCCCGTGAGCTCTGTTTAAACTACACTGGCACTATTGCTCACAGCCCTTTTTATGTTTAGGTTTAAGGATCTGGAGTATATTCCACATCCTGAGTTCTGTCTTGTTTTAGAACCGTCGGTGTAGATATGAATCGTACTTGCCACTTCCGGCTCTTATTTTTGTTCTGTCATAACTTTATATATATATGTTAGAGTTTACGGATAGCTGTCAATGTTTGAGTTTTTGGTACCCAGACAACTGAACCATATTTTAGCATGATAGCCATGATAGGCGTGTAAGTGCATGCGACGACTCTGGGGGATAAACCCCAGGTGCGCCTTACGGTTCGGAGGCATTGTTCATAAGCAATGTATGCTTTTTCCACTCTGTTTTCTAAATGCGAGTTCCATGCTAACTTGCTGTCAAAGGTAAGACCTAGCTACTTCACCCCTGCTGCAAAGTTTAGATTTGTGTTAAGTAGTTCTGGACCATTTCTGTCTTCTTAGGATTGATAGACAATAAATGGTCCTTGCCTTACTCTTCTATAATTTTGAAAGCTACTCGCAAAGTATGTTCTCAAAGTTTCTTGTTTGCAGAATGACCAGCACCATGTCCACGTGACTGGTAAATATTGGTTTTTGGTTCATTTTTCGAGTTCCTCGCTTGGTTGGTGCATTCTCTTCCTGAACAACATAGCTTGACTTTTCTCGTCGTTAATTTTAATCTTCTACTTGGTACACCATTGCTAGACTTTTGCTGCTGCTATTAAAGGTATCTTGATATCATTCTTGGCTGTGGGCTTGTTAATAATCGAGTGACCGCGGCATTTATATATTACGGTGTCATATTTTCGTGCCGTTGCGACTGTAGCTATTACATAAGAAAAATAACAGTTTAAGACCCATTGTTTAAGAAACGCCGTATCTTATTAATAAATACCTACCTAATATATTTTTGTAACTTTTTTAAAATATAAATTAATTTTTTAGGACAGTTTCCTATCTGCTCTTCCATACTTTGTTATGTGGATTATGAATTTAATACTAAGCCCAGTAGCTGATTATATAATTGCTAAAAAACATGTCAGTCTAATTATAAGTAGAAAGATTTTCAATTCCATAGGTAAGTTGATATGGTAAGATATCAAAATAAATTCGAACAATTTTGTTCTTTTTAGAAATTAGACATTCCAACGATTTTTCAAACAATATCTGCCAGTGGGAAAGGAGTTGCGACATATCCTTCCATCTTGGACGCTATTTTTATTTGAAATAGTAGTCGCCAAGTCTGCCAATTTATGAAAAACGTATAGGCGTTCTTTTTTAATAAGTTTTCATTGGGTTCGACATAAAATATTTAAATTTAATCTTTTGTTTATGGTTTAACGTATTGTAGATAGAACGCGTCGTATTTCGTAACCCTTTGGACATACAGAAACTTCCCACCGACAGTTCTACAGTTCTTTTGTTTGGAATATCTAATTTTCCCATTTTCTTTTTTAGGATTTTTTATTCCTGCAATTGCTCTTGTTTCAATTATATTTATTGACAGTGATAACAAAGTGTTGATTGAAACAATTTTGGTAATAACTGTGGCGTTCAATGCTGGACATTACTGTGGTTTTAATATCAACCACATAGATTTATCACCAACGTTTTCTGGGACATTAATGGGCATCACGAACAGTATATCTGCTATTTTTACGATTATGGCACCATTAGCAGTAGATGCAGTTAAATCGTTCTCTGGATATAAAGAGGTATTATATAATTATATATAGAAAATTGTTGTTAACTGGTATAACATTTAAGAATTTTATAAGTAAATATATTTATTGATATAGATAATCCTCCAATCACGTAAGATTTCCTTCGGGTTGCATTCGATTACTCAAATTTTTCTATAATTTAGAAAAGAAAAAATTATAAGATTGATTTTATGATTTATTATTTTGCTCTACTCTTTTCGGATGTCCTCTGCCTACTACAGGGTCTTCTCTCTCTCTCTCTCTCTCTCTCTCCTTCTCTCTCTCTCCTTCTCTCTCTCTCTCTCTCTCTCCTCGCTGTCCTGCTTACTTTGTGCTCTTTTCTCTGCACCCTCTACCTTCCTTCTCCCACTTGGATTCTGCTGTTCTACCATCTGGATTCTGCTACTCTGCCTCTGGTTGTGTCTTATAAATAAGTTTGCTTTACCCTTTTTCTTATATTTTACTTATTTCCCATTTTAAATTAACACTAACATTCGTTGTTTTTTCTTTGGTGACTGGCTTCGAAAACTTAGGTCATTAGCCTCGTGTTCTATGTAGGCTATGGATTGTACTAGTACTCTAATACTCCACAGTGCAATAGTGCTAGTACTCTAACACTCTTGCACCCCTACAGACAGGCCTTGTTAGTGTTTCCCTGCGCCACTTTAGGAACAGCACTGTTAATTAACACCAACATTCAGTCACACTACTTATTTAAAAATCAGACACTTCTGTCTTCTATTTGACAACTTTTTTCCAATTCTCAAAACAATCCATAACAACCCAATTTTTTCCTGAGCTTCACTCAGCCCGAACCGACAAACTATGCATGCTGTTATCCAGGAATTTACCATATCAATATTTATCTATATCTATATGAGGTGAAGTATTTATAAACGTTAATAAATTATCATCTTCTTCTGAATTTCCATAAATATGGATCGTAATAACTGACAATTTTACCAAAGCCAAATAAATCCGTTTAGAATTAGAAACAGTGTCAACAAATCTCGGCTTACTTTAAAAGTAGAAGAAGATGATGTAGAGCCAGTTCGTAAGTACAAATGCTTATGTCATGAGACAGCATCACATGATGAAATATATAAATGAAAGTTTATGTCCAACAGAGAATGTGCAATCGCTAAAAAATATTCAGCTATTCTTGTAGATATAAAAGATAATTTGAACAAAATGCTAGTGGATATACAAGAAACAATTTTATCATTATTATTTTTATTGGTTCTCCCCCTGATCAACTGCAACTGCATCAGGAGGTAGAGAAACACTAACTTGGGTATTTGTCTCCTACGGTATATGGATGGATTGAAGTACATAAAATTAAATTATGTATAAAAAAGAACCTAAGAAGAACGTACAAAAAACAAATTATCTTGATTCTGTCAAGCTGCCTCAAAAGCCATTGATTCGAACAGAATCAAGTCAAAGCTGATCTGGAACTATCTTGAAATACTTAATAATCTGTAAATTCACAATAGAATGAGTACCAGGATACACCAGCAATGAAAAGGCTGATGAAGTCGGCAAGGAGGGACCAGAACTACCATTCCCAGAACCAGTATATTATATGTTACGGATATCAAAACCTGTGCTCAGCAGATAACAGGCGGATAACGATTAAATACCAAACTCACTGACAACAGAAAAGGGGACATAAAATCAGAAAGCTCATGCTAAGAAGCCTAAATCCAGAACCAGAAAGTACTCCAGGAACATATGGTAGGCAACCTAATTAAAGACACATGACTATTCAAATGGAGTACTTGAATACAGAGAAAGAAGAACAATACAGTACACTGAACTATATCTAACCTTACGACAAATATAAGATAAAGATGTCAAGGATAAGAGCACTTTTAGAAATTAATAGCATTTATATTTTTTAGCACCTTATTATTCAGTGTCATCGACTGATTTCTGATTTGATTAGTTGTGTAGTTAAAATTGTACGAAGTATGAAAAATTATTAAGTATTTTTTTCTTTTTTCCAGACTGATAAGGAACTATGGAACATTATTTTCGGAATATCAGCTGGTTTCTATACCGTTGCAGGATGTGCTTTTATTTTAATTGGCTCAGGCGATATCCAGCAGTGGAATTATCCTCATGATGATATTAATGAAAAAATCTGAATAAATTAACTTTGCAAAAATATATTGTTATTTTTATTTAGGTGGCTCGTCCATCTAACTACGAATTCGCCTATAATTTATTTTCAAACTGAAGTAACGAAGTCATTTAATATATTATTCGAAGTTATAAATTTAATATAACCAGTTTAAAAAGTATATCTAATGATGATAATAATAATGATTATTCATAATAGACATTCAAGATACTAAAAAATATATAATAAATTCTAGAAACGGTAAAATGGTGGTTCCCACATTATCGACACGAAGGCCCACAAGGGTAAACTCGTAGCGTAACAAAAACGAGAAAGGATTTAACTTGGAACGAAAGACCGAAAGCCGATAGTAGTATTAGGACGTTGAATTTTTTGTTTTGAGAAGCATTGGCATTACTTAGGTTCACCCATGTGATGATTTTCACAAGCCTTGATTTTTAAAACCATTCTATATCGTCTTTTGATTAGGGTTTAAAAACTTATTCGAGCAATTTATCCAATCCTTTACCTCTTAAACCTGCTCATATAAAATATTTGGGCTCCTTATTTCACCTATTTATATTCTATTAATAAAGGACAGAAGGATGAGTATTGCAACTATTTTAAAAGAAATAAATTGGCTTTCAGTTCAAATTTATGTTCAGTACATGACTGATATTTCTTTATAAAATGACATAGTACCAACGCATCAGATCTATTAGAAAAAATTCAATATAATTCGCAATATCACAACTATAATACAAGAAGCCAATCTGACTTTCTTGTACGGCAAGCGATCACTAAAAGTTCCCAAAATATAATTTTTATTGAAGATTTAAAAAATTTAATACAGAAATTAAAACAAAACAACAATAAATGTATTCAAAAGTAACCTCAAACAATACTTGATAAATAAACAGAACGGATATACTTTCTTGTGATAATACTCTTTAAACCTGCCCTTTTTAAGTATTTCCCTTAACTTATTGTTATTTTATTCCTCGTTTTACTACTTACTATGTTTAAATTATTAATACGATAGTTTTGAGACAGACGATAGGTTATAGCAACTTATAACTACAAAACTATTTTTGTTTTAAAGTAGATCCATAGAGAGCAATGTAATTTACAAAGGCCTTCTTTCAACATACAAATAAATGACAACTTTATAATTAAAATGAAAAACACAACAAAATACGTCAGTATCATAATTGAAATTTATGACTAATTATTATTTACAATTCGCTGGTTGAATATGTAATCCAAAATTGTACAATTAAAATTATCTACAAAAAACAGCATTATATCCTACCTCTCTTTTATATAATAAAAAAGTGCTTTGTATAAGAACATTATATTATCTGTCTTGCTGTACCTTTATTTATGGAAAGTTAATAGAGATACACTACAAATTATTTGCAATAAATATCAAAAGAAGCATACATTTTAAAATAATTTGACATTTAAGAGCCATTCACACATCACAGTTGACATCTTGATACTTGACAGGCACAGCCAAGCATTATTCTGATTTTTGTCAAATAAAATGGCCGGTTAATTATTCTATGGGGTTGCGATAGAGAGCCAGTAAATTTGATGAAGGTGTTTTGAGGCTAGGGACGAAATAGTAGTACGCTTAAGTTAGCATCACCATAAAAAAGTAATTTTTAAGAAACTGCTTATATATTTTTCATAAATTGGCAAACTTGGCGACTAATTTCGAATAAAAAAAGCCTCCAAAATGGCTATAGTTGCAAATTTGAAGGTCGCAACCCGCCTTAGAAATTTCACCTTTACTATCAACAGCTGTTGTTTGACAGGTCGTTAGAGAATGTTTGCAATTTATGGAATGTAAAGAATGTTAGGAACGTTGACGTTAGAAATAATTGGAATTCCTAAAATTGTCACACAAGAAATGCATAGGCGGATTTTAAGAAAATTGATATTAAAGTAGTTAGGATGAACTGAAAATTCTGAAAATCAATAGGGTTATAAGTTAGAAGTAATTATTCAAGAAAATCAAAACCGCAAGTCAATCAGGACTTTCGTTCTACAGTTATTGTGCTGTCATACATACACACAGACGACCAGACGAAATTTTTTTTGCATTTTCGGACTCAGAATGATAGGAAACATAAAAAAAAGTTTTAAAAAATGGGGGTAAGAAAATGTTTTCGTCTTCACGAAGCCAATACTGAGGCCCCACCGGAAGGGACAATCTAATATCTAAAAAAAAACAATATAAAATGAAATACGTAGGTGAATGTGCGTATCTAATACAATTTATTTAACATAATATCTATTTAAATTATAAAACAGATAAAGAAAATATAACTTGAATTAAAATCTGTGTGTTTTTATCGTTTATCTTTCGACCCTTCAGAACATTTTTTTTTAATTGCCACTTTCACATTATAGATTTGTAGATAAGAAGAAAGATAAATTAATCCACGCGATTTTAAGTACATAGTAGTATACATGCGCGCCGATAGAATTATTTCAGGGAAGGGCTAAGGTAAAATTTGTGAATTTACCGTTTCTACATTTTTTATTTGTATGTTTGTTCACACATAAATAATACATTCATATAAATACAATTTTAAATTCGAGAGACGCTAAAATGGTGGTTCCCACGAAATTTTTTTTGCATTTTCGGACCCAGAATGATCGGAAACATGAAAAAAAGTTTTAAAAAATGGGGGTAAGAACATTTTTTCGTCTGCACGAATGCAATACTGAGGCACCATAGGAAGGGCCTCAGTAAAATCGAATAAACAATAGAGAGCAATCATAGGAGCAGTCTAAAACTGTTTGTATGTGAAAAGATATTCTACTTAAACTTCTAAATTTTGTAATAAAACATAGGTACAATTTTTTTTCTGAGTAATCTATTACCGTACTTCACTGAGTTTAGCGTATTTAAACAAACTGTACAAATTTTACTGAGCATATTATAGGTCTTTTCCTTTGCATCGAAAGTGTAGCACTAAGCTACGTCACTTCTGAAAATATCGTTCCATCCATACAATTTGTATATATGGAACGATATTTTCAGAATTGGTGTAGCCCAGTGCTACACTTTCGATGCAAAGGAAAAGACCTATTAACGCTTTGGGTCAAATTGATCCCAGTATGAAGTGTATCAGTGGCGTATATAAGGGGTGGGCCCGGGGGGCCCGGGCCTCCCCCGAACGAACGATTTTTTTTTACGTAGAATATAAAATTTTTACACTATTTTCTGCTTTTTTGCTTGTTTTTTGTGCCCAGCGCATAATGAATATGATAATATGCAGCTGCTTGACTGGAAATGACTATGAACGCGTCCTATTCGTAGTTTGACCAACGCCAACACTGACTCTAAACAAAAGCTTCGCGAGAATTATCAGGCTGAAAATGCAGAACAGTATTATAGAGTTTCACTATTTATTCCAATTATTGAAGACCTAATACGCTCACTTGGGGAACGTTTTTTAGGGCAGGAAGAAATAATCAAGTCTTTGTACACGTTAATCCCAGTTAATACAAAGACAAGTGAGTTTAAGCATTTATTGCCTGCAATTGAAAAATACTCTGATGATCTAAACACTAACAATGAATCAATGTTGCGTGCTGAATTCGATTTATGGCAGATGAAATGTGCCAGCTTTGAAAAACCAATAAGGACTGCTGTGGAGGCTCTACAAAAGTGTGCAGAAGATATGTTTCCGAAATTAAATAAATTATTAGTTATGTTAGCAGTACTGCCAGTAAGCACAGCTTCTTCAGAGAGGAGTTTCTCGACTCTCAAGAGATTAAAAACTTACTTAAGAAATAGAACAGGGGAAGATAGACTAGTAGGGCTTGCTTTAATGTCAGTACATCGAAACATTGAGATTAATATTGACGAAGTTGTAGATGACTTCGCGAAGAAAAATAGAAACCTTAATTTTTGAAGCAAGATATAACTTTGACAGTTGTATTCAATTTTAATTTCAGTTTTATTTTTAGTGTAACGTAATTTTTTTTAGTAGATATATACTAATATATAATTAAATGCAAATTTTTATTTTCGTATGCCCCCCACCCCCAAAGTAATTCCTATATACGCCACTGAAGTGTATTAATTAAAAGATCAATATATATCATCTTAGTAGTTAATTAAATTAATAAGAATCACCTTGTACGTTTTTGTACCAGAGAGATTTACTATATAGTCGAGGAATCACCAAATAATTATGATCCAGTGGCGGCTCGTAATTTAAAATTTTTTCTTTGGCATCATCCGTTTTAATGCGAATAAATTCAGATATATTTTTTTAATATTTTTGAGTCATAAAAAGATTGCTAAAGATAACATCACTTAGATGATTCGTTAACAGAATTGGTACATTACGCTCTACAAGCGCAGAAACTATTTTAATTCCAGCGTTTTTATTTTATCTGAAATTCTCAAACCCAATCTAAAAAAAACAAAAGTTTTACCTGTTGTTTTGATTAGATAATTTTTAGGAAGACAAACCTTAGAGCTTCGCACAATTATGCTCTTTTAGTGAAGCAATTCTTGATTAAATTTTTTCATTACAATATACAATAGCCACTATACCCATCCTGGGCTTTGCAAAGCCAAGATGAAAATATTGTGTTTTGATCCTATTTCGCCGGGTAGAACTGTTCATAATTTTATTTTTCTAATTTTGACATACAAAGGGACATTTCTTGTGATCTCAGCAAGTGTTAAAATGATCTACTTTATGCAACTGGTTGTATAAAATTAAACGTTATGTCGAGAAAAGAATCGTCATTCGTTTGTCGGATCGTGTATGGTCTCATCTTGTCTACAGCCCAAACTCCGACAGCCCCTCTTTGATTTTTGGTCTTTAGGTAGATTTTCTAACACATAACGGTTTTTGATCACGTACGAGCCATCATATTTTTGTAGTAGCTTTTTGCTTCTCCCATCAATAAACATATTCTTCTTTTAAAGCAACACAAAATCTCTAACTCCATACTCCACTTCTTTTCTCTTTGAGTCAAAAGGGAGTTTTTGCATTTTCTGAAATATCGCGAGTTTCTCAGCGGCTTCTCGTCTAACCTCATCCAGGTCTTGGTGAGGAAGGTCAATACTAACTCCAGTAGTTAAAACGGAGTCTTTGGTTGACCTTGGCTGATATCCATAAAGAAGTTCGTGAGGACTTTTCCCCGTACTTCAATTAACGGTCTAATTGATGCCAAGCTTTATTGCGTTGATGTGTTGATCCCAGGTATCTTTTATAGGCGAAGAAGCAGCTAACAATGACAAAATGGTCCTATTGTAGAACCCCACTTGCCCATTGGGTCTAAGAGTAGCAGTAGCACTGTATTCGACCTTTATTCCAACTACTGAAGTGTATTTCTTAAATTATTTGCTAGTTAAGGCTGAAGCTTGGTCACAAATCAGTCTTCGAATCACATCAAAAGTACTAAACATTTATTTTAGGAATTTGATGACAGTTAAGATTTTGATTTTTTATACCTCTGCAACAAAAAGTAACTAGGTAAATTAATCAACTACTACTATGAGATACATGTTGCCTTGTTTACTTTTCACGAATTGTCCTACGTGATCTATGTGTACTGTATCCATTGCTGTTAAGTTGGAAATGCATACTTAATAATAGTTTTTCACTTTTCCCAAGAATGATCGTAACTATCGAAACTATTGTACCTTGCCTTAGCTAGTCCCTTTATTCACGATTGCATAATATAAATAGTAGATTTTTCATCCTAGTTGTTAATGGATTTTAACTGGTCTATTTTCTCAACCCATTTTTCAGCGCACATGCCTAGCAAATTAGGGGAAAATTCTAGTATACAATCCGAACGCGTGTTTTGAACAGGTTGTGTCTTATTTGGTTTTTGAACAAGAAGTTCTTTTACACAGTTCTCTAAATCTCGAATTTTCTTGTTTTGATTGTCAATGAGATCGAAAGCTTAGAAGTACTTCTACTTACAGATTCTTTCGGTGGTAGTGGTGGTGGTGTGCACCTTAAACTTTTAGAAGTCAAGGAATGTTTCCTTAATTTCATTCGTGATTGTCAACTTGATTTTCTTTTGTACCGGCCATAATCGCTTACACTACTGGTGGAGGACGTTGGAGATGAAGAAGAACTATACTTTCTTGTTTTTTTTATTTTAAACTATCACACACTTAACACACGATTCACAATACAAAGTTCACAACAGTCCCTTCGAATATAGCGCAATAATCCCACCGCTGCACTAATATTTAATAAATAATACGTCCGATTTGCAAATAGTATATTACACACCGAGGTGGGAAGAGTTTCATTCCTGTCGTGAGATTAATTAGATCACCGAGACGCGAAGCGTCGAGGTTAGCTATGATCTCGAGACAGGAATGAAACTTCCTACCGAGGTTTGTATACTATTTTATTTACAACCATCATATTTCGATCAAAGTTAATAAATCTCTGTTTTGTTCTGAACATACCTAAAATATTACATTTAACGACAAATTACCAAGCGCGTGGTTTTCTCAGAATAATCAAGTAGGTAAATATATTGTTACTGTGATTACAGGTAAACAACTGTCACCAATAAATGTCAAATAAAGCCAGATATTAAATTCGCTAATAATAAATATCAATAAGTAATTTGTTGTATTTTAGTTCATTGTTGTTTTTTATTGTTTGCCATTAAGTAGGTATTATAAAATTTGTCAAAAAAATGTGTTATTCTTTTTTAAATATAAAAAATATTCATCTAGAATAGATAAAATGAGGGCGGGAAGTGAGGGCGGAGAGGTGTGTAATGTGACACTTCCCAACCTTTAATAACGTTAGTAATGACAACATTACATATATGGTTGTAAATAAACAATATTCCGTTCAATTTAAGTAACGTTATTAGACTCAACCATAAAAATCTTAATCATAACTTCCACCATGAAATCATCGTGTCTCAGAATACCCAAAAATACAAATGCAGGTATGCAAACAAAAACTATGCATTGTCGACTGCTCCCGCTCATCAAGTCAATCGAGAAGCAGTATACTACAGGGTGTTCCATCTCAGACGAGCTACCCCGTATATTTCTTATCCCATAGTAATTGGAAATATTTCCCGAAACACGTCGGATGATTTTCTTTGGGGGACATCTTTTGACATATATTTGAGGCTTGAACGAGCAACCCCCTATGAGGGAGCGCTTCAACCCCTCAAAATTGAATAGGGTAGAAGGGTTAAGTGATACTTTATTTGTAAGGTCTTGGAAGCCTCTTTACAACGGTGTATGAAAAAAATCATATTCTTAAAAAAAATTAATTGTTTTATCATGCTTACAATCAAAACTGCGTTTTTAAATCAAATGTTCAAATTGTCCTCCATTGACTTCCATACAATAATAAATTCTCTCGAACTAATAAATAAAAAAAAAATAAAAACATTTTCTTATCTTGCCTTAATTTTTTGTTCTTAGAAGTTGTTTATCACGTTTCTTCGATCATGTCATGTATTAAAATTCAATCTATTGAGTTACTACGTTGCTGATTTGCTTACAATTTTAAAAATAAATTATGGTGTACACATTGCAAGAACGTGTTGAGCTTGTTAGCCTATATTACCAAAATCAAAATGGTGTCCGAGCGGCTGCAAGGATATTTAACCGAAACCATCCTGAACATAGCGTTCGCCATAAGTACGGTATGGAATTAATTTCAAAATTTGTTAAGACGGGTTCAGTAATGGATAAAAAAAGGGCACCCATTGGAATTGTGAATGATGAAGGAGCAGCTGTGACGGTATTGGGCCATGTCCAACTTATGACAAACACGCAATCTGTCCGACAACTTTCTGCAGTTTCCGGTATTGGCCAATCTAACGTTTTCAGAATTTTACATAAACACAAGTTCCATCCGTACAAAATTAAATTAATTCATGAATTAAATGATGATGATTTGGATCGAAGGCAAGAGTTTTGCGAAATTATGGCCGAGAGTATCAACAATAACCCAAATTTCTTGTACAACGTTTGCTTCTCTGACGAATGCACTTTTTCACCGAATGGAGAGGTTAACCGGCATAACTGTAGAATTTGGAGCGATACAAATCCTCATGTATTTCGAGGAGCTTACACTCAATGTCCGGAAAAGCTAAACGTTTGGGTGGGAATTTCGAAAGACCACCTAATTGGACCTCTGTTTATTCCTGGTAATTTAAATAGCGAAATTTATCTTGAAATGCTGGAAAATGAGATTGATCCGTTAATAACAGAAAAATTACAAAACGATCCTCTACTAATTAAAGCCACAATTGCATTTTCAACTACGCCGCACCAGTTCGCCAATACCTCAATTTACAATACCCTGGTCGTTGGATTGGAAGAAGAGGTCCTATGGAGTGGCCTGCTCGCTCTCCTGACCTGAACCCTCTGGACTTCTTCTTGTGGGGACATCTTAAGTCCAAGATTTTTGTGACTCAGTCTGAAAATTTGGACGAACTACGCCAACGAATTGTAAATAAGTGTCGTCAAATAACTCCAATGATGCTGGACCATGTTAGAGACGGTTTTCAGTCAAGATTGTAATATTGTATGGAAGTCAATGAAGTACAATTTGAACACTTGATTTGAAAACGCAGTTTTGATTTTTTTGATTGTAAGCATGATAAAACAATTAATTTTTTTCATACACCGTTGTAAAGAAGCTTCCAAGACCTTACAAATTAAGTATCACTCAACCCCTCTTCCCTATTTAATTTTGAGGGGTTGAAGCGCCCCCTCATAGGGGGTTGCTCGTTCAAGCCTCAAATATACGTCAAAAGATATCTCCCAAAGAAAATCATACAACGTGTTTCGGGAAATTTTTCCAATTACTATGAGATAAGAAATATACGGCTCGTCTGAGATGGACCACCCTGTATATATTTTTACTTTTACGATACATTTTTACGAATTACGTAGGTACTTTATTTTTTTTTGTCAGATCAGGCTGGGCCATGGTCCACCCGGTACCCCCCCGTGGGCACTCCAATGGTTATACCCATTAATTATGGGTAATTTTAATGCTAGTCGGTGTCCCATGTCCACAGTTAACGAATGTGCCTTTCCTAACGAACCTATATTTATTTTGAAATTATGTTACATAAATGGATTTGATTTTAACATATTTTTATCTTAATTGACTTCCCCATCTATTGCAGATTGCAGTTAGTTAAGTACCTATGATATTTACTGCATTTTTTAAATTTATCTTCTTACAATAATACTTATGTTTACTACTGAGGCCCTTCCTATGGGGCCTCAGTATTGCATTCGTGCAGACGAAAAAATTTACTTACCCCCAATTTTTTAAAACTTTTTTCATGTTTCCGATCATTTTGAGTCCAAAAATTCGCCTGGTCGTCTGTGTGTATGTATGCCGGCACGATAACTCTAGAACGAAAGTTCTGATTGACTTGCGGTTTTGATTTTCTTGAATAATTACTTCTAATTTAGAACCCTATTGATTTTCAGAATTTTCAGTTCATCCTAACTACTTTAGTATCAATTTTCTTAAAATCCGCCTATGCACTTCTTATGTGACAATTTTAGGAATTCCAAATATTTCTAACGTCAACATTCCTAACATTCTTAACATTCCATAATTGCAAACATTCTCTAACGACCTGTCAAATAAGAGTTGTTGATAGTAAAGGTGAAATTTCTAAGGCGGGTTTCGATCTTCATACTTGCAACCATAGCCATTTTGGAGGCTATTTTTATTCGAAATTAGTCGCCAAGCCGACCAATTTATGAAAAATATATAAGTAGTTTCTTAAAAATGACTTTTTTATGGTGGTGCTAACTTAAGCGTACTACTATTTCGCCCCTAGCCACAAAAACACCTTCATCAAATTTACTGGCTCTCTGTCGCAACTCCATAGAATAATTAACCGGCCATTTTAGTTGGCAAAAATCAGAATAATGCTTAGCTGTATCTGTCAAGTATCAAGATATCAACTGTGTTGTGTGAATGGCTCTTAAATGTCAAATTATTTAAAAATGTATACTTCTTTTGATATTTATTGCAAATAATTTGTAGTATATCTCAATTCAGGCTTTCCATAAATAAAGGTACACCAAGATATTAATATAATGTTCTTATACAAAGCACTTTTTTATTATTAAAAGAGAGGTAGGATATAATGCTGTTTTTTTGTAGATAATTTTAATTATACGATTTTGGATTACATATTCAACCAGCGAATTGTAAATAATAATTAATGAACTCCTAATCCTAAATTTTCTCAATTCATAAAATTTAAAAATAAATCTTCTTACCTTGGGATTTTAATAACATAATGTGATCAATTATGATACCGAGGTATTTTATTGTGTTTATCATTTTAATTATAAAGTTGTCATTTATTTGTATGTTGAAAGAAGGCCTTTGTATATTAGATTGCTCTCTATGGATCTACTTTAACACAAAAATTGTTTCATGGCTATAAGTTCCTATAACCTATCGTCGCAAAATAAAAGTCAGATTGGCTTCTTGTATTATAGTTGTGATATTGCGAATTATATTGAATTTTTTCTAATAGATCTGATGCGATGGACTATGTCATTTTTATTTTATAAATAAATATCAGTCATGTACTGAACATAATTCTGAACTGGAAGCCAATTTATTTCTTTTAACATAGTTGCAATACTCGCCCTTCCGTCTTTTATTAATAGAATATAAATAGGCGAAGTAAGGAGCCCAAATATTTTACATGAGCAGGCTAAAGAGGTAAAGGGGCCAATTATTATTGGATAAATTGCTCGAACAAGTTTTTAAACCCTAATCAAAAGGCGATATATAATGGTTTTAAAAATCAAGGCTTGTGAAAATCATTACAAGTCAGTGCTTCACAAACTAAAAAATTCAACGTCCTCATACTACTATTGGCTTTCGGTCTTTCGTTCCAAGTTAAATCATTTCTCGTTTTTGTTACGCTACTAATTTACCCTTGTGGGCTTCACTCTCTATAAGGTGGAAACCACCATTTTAACGTTTCTCGAATTTTTAATACAGTTGAGTTCAGTGTAAGAAGAAAAAATACACCTATATTGTTTAAAAAATTGATTACCGGATCCAGAAAGAATTTAGTGATTAAAAATAACTACTTTTGCCTATCTGGTATATTATGTAATATTTACAAAACAATCTCCAAGTATTTAAACAGGTAACAGAGTTAATAATTGTAGTAAAATGCACATTATCAAACAATGTTACTTATTACCCATATCGTGATGGTTCATAGTACCTGTGGTAGCAGATCAGGTAAGTTTAATTATTTAATTTAATGAAATTATTGCCTTTTTAAATTACAAATGCCTATGACAGGGGCGGATGGGACCCCTTGGACTGGCACGGGAAGTCAATTAAAACGGCGCCGTGCAAATCCAGCAAAAAAATTATAAAAGCATTAATTTTTATTTTTTTTATTAATAAATTAACCACAAATTATTTTACAATAACTGATAAATAAAAATCAAAGTCCAATTTTTTATATAAAAATAATTATTTTCACAAATACACATAAATAAAAAGGAACTCTTAATTTTGTTAATACAATTATCACATACATAAAAAGAGAACTCTAAATATCGATACCTGAAAGCAACAGTGAGATAAATCCCAAAAAAAATCTAAAGTTTTGCAGTTAAAATAACAGTTTTTTTGAGAATGAAATATTGGTTTCCCCAAAAACAGTCAATGACGTCGTCATTTTCTATTGCAGTTAATAATTTATGTCGTTCTGTAAATGTCGTCGGTTTTGACTGAGAGTATACCTTAACCTGTTTTTAACTTATCTTGCAGGCTACTTCTGAAATTGGAATTGTTCTCAAAATTTATATGCCAATGACAATTTTGGGTAAGGATCTTTTTACAAATTTACAACCAAAGAATCCGGCAGAGCATTACCTTTACGTTGAGGGAGATATAATTTGCTGCGCCGTAGGAACCCCTGTGTAAGGAGCACTCCAGATTCATAAACCCGTGGTAAAACAAAAATAAACAAAATTTCCTTATGAAACACAAAAACTAATTAAGTGTAAAGGTTAAAGAAAAGGTCCTTTATTTCTCACAAGTCAATTTATTGGCGACCGGTTTCGAAGTTGTCACTTCATCATCAGGCACACCTAAATGGAATGTCAAGGAGTCAGTTGTAATAAGAACAATTATAAAAGCATGAACGGACTTTAACATATACAAAATAACAGAAAAAACACAAAAGAAAGTTAAACAATAACCTTGACTCACCTTGACTAATTCCATAAAGGAAGCGCTACAAAAAGTTTAACAGAACGAGTTAAAAAAGTCATGTGTAATAAGTATTTTTTAAAAAATAAATTTTAATGTAGGTTAGGTTAAACCACCAGATGTCTTTTTGAATAAAATAATTAATTAAAACCCATTTAAGACAATTATTAACTAAACAACACAAAATAGTTTTACAAGCACAAACAGTTTAAAAATTTTTTAAGGAAATAATGTTAATTACTGAAAGTAAAAAGTAAAAAAGTAAAAATTATCAGACTGTCAAGACATCTATCTAGATGTTTAACGAATCAATGCAGTAAACTGTAAATTTTAAATTAGCGGATAAATAGTGTACTAACGGAGGTGTTACTTACTGAAAGTGAGTATAGGTGGCGATGACAAAATTTATTGAAAATAAAATATATTAAACTGAGAATGAGAAAGCAAAAAAAATTTATACTAACAAGAAAATTAGAACACTAAACAAGAAAATATGAAAATTCATATGTAAAAAGGGAAATTTGAAGCAGATAATCAAAAAGAAAATTACTGTTACAGGAAACGGAAAATAGGTTGACAGTACGAATGTCAAAAAAGAAAAGTCAAATTTTGGCGTATGACAACCACGTGGGAGAATTTGAATAAGCTAAAAAATCATAAACTTATTCCTCGATTATACGGTCTCTTAAAAATACATAAGTCGGATGTTTATGATGAAATGCCAATAAGGCCTGTGGTGTCCTTCGTCAATTCCCCAACATATTACACCTCAAAATGGCTTAATGATATTCTTAAAGAACACTACAAGGATTATTTTGTTCATACAGTAAAGAACAGTGTACAATTGATAGAAAAAATCAAAGATGTTCATGTCACTGACACAGATTACTTAGTTTCGTTAGATGTATCAAATCTTTTTACTAATGTACCTATCCCAGAGGTTTTAGAATACATCAAATCTTACTTGTCTTTATCTACCTTACCAGATGTAGAACTGTTGGAACTTATGAACTTATTAACAATTAGTCTTGAACAAAACTTCTTCCTCTTTAATAATGAAATTTTTACACAGACAACAGGATTAGCTATGGGTTCGCCTTTATCTCCTATACTTGCAGACATCTTTATGCATAATTTTGAGAATAACAATATATTAAACAACAATCCTTTTTGCTCAGCTATTAAATTCTATCATAGATATGTTGATGACATACTGATACTATGGACTGGTGATCTGGATAAGTTAAATAACTTCCTAAATTATATAAACACCATACATAGTAACATCAAATTTACATTAGAGATAGAAAACAACAAATCTATCAACTTCCTTGATTTAACTATATCCCATTGTACAGATCTTAAGTTGGAATTTAACATATTTAGAAAACCTACTCACACAGGGGTTGTTATTGATAATTTATCCAATCACCCAGTTACACATAAGTTAGCCGCTTTTAATTGTTACTTGGAACGTCTTCTGAAAGTAACACTATCAGTAGATAACTTTAATAAAGAACTCAATGTTATCAAACAAATTGCTAATAGTCACAATTATGATCAGAACTTAATAGATAAAATGCTTCATAGAAAACAGAATAAACGTAATCAGAACAATAGTTACATAATTGACCCCCTTCCCAATATTGAAGCAGATAATCGTAAGTATGTTTCACTTACTTTTATTGGAAAATTCTCATATCGTATAGCCAACTTGTTCAAAGATTCCTTCAGAATTAGCTTTGGAACGTCCAACTCGATCAGTAGCCTGTTTGTTAGGAATAAGGATAAGATTGATCCTATGGATCAGTCTGGTGTTTACAAACTAACTTGTTTGAACTGTCCATGCTCATATGTGGGAAGGACCTTTCGTAATTTTAAAATACGCCTGAAAGAGCACACACGCTGTCTTAACACTAACACTACTGGTTTTTCTCACTTTGCTGCTCATTTGTTAGACACTGGTCACGATTTTGATTCTAGCATTGGCTTCGACATTTTGCATATGACTTCTAATAAATTCCTTCTGAATAACTTTGAGAACCTGGAAATTTTAAAAAATATTAAATCTGGCCCCTCCTGCTCTCTGAATGCACAAATTCAATTTATTAGTACCCCAACGTTCTCTGCGCTTATTTAAATTATTTTCAGACTTTTACCCCCACTCATTTGATCTTCAGTCAGTTACTTACCACAATTAACTCTCCCAATTAAGATTTTCTTTTCATTAATTTTTGCCCATTCGCATCTTATTAAAATTTTTTAGCTTATTCAAATTCTCCCACGTGGTTGTCATACGCCAAAATTTGACTTTTCTTTTTTGACATTCGTACTGTCAACCTATTTTCCGTTTCCTGTAACAGTAATTTTCTTTTTGATTATCTGCTTCAAATTTCCCTTTTTACATATGAATTTTCATATTTTCTTGTTTAGTGTTCTAATTTTCTTGTTAGTATAAAATTTTTTTGCTTTCTCATTCTCAGTTTAATATATTTTATTTTCAATAAATTTTGTCATCGCCACCTATACTCACTTTCAGTAAATAACACCTCCGTTAGTACACTATTTATCCGCTAATTTAAAATTTACAGTTTACTGCATTGATTCGTTAAAAATCTAGATAGATGTCTTGACAGTCTGATAATTTTTACTTTTTTACTTTTTACTTTCAGTAATTAACATTATTTCTTTAAAAATTTTTTAAACTGTTTGTGCTTGTAAAACTATTTTGTGTTGTTTAGTTAATAATTATCTTAAATGTGTTTTAATTAATTATTTTATTCAAAAAGACATCTGGTGGTTTAACCTAACCTACATTAAAATTTATTTTTTAAAAAATACTTATTACACATGACTTTTTTAACTCGTTCTGTTAAACTTTTTGTAGCGCTTCCTTTATGGAATTAGTCAAGGTGAGTCAAGGTTATTGTTTAACTTTCTTTTGTGTTTTTTCTGTTATTTTGTATGTGTTAAAGTCCGTTCATGCTTTTATAATTGTTCTTATTACAACTCCTTGACATTCCATTTAGGTGTGCCTGATGATGAAGTGACAACTTCGAAACCGGTCGCCAATAAATTGACTTGTGAGAAATAAAGGACCTTTTCTTTAACCTTTACACTTAATCCCTACTACTCACATATGGCTACCCTCACTCCAAACACAAAAACTAACCCTATCCCTCGCAGGAATGATCGTAACTACACAACATAAGTGCCAATTTGACCAGTTATAGTAGAGTTGAGAGGAACATTCCCAAAGTGTCTCAATTAATTACGCCAAGTGAATGTATTTCCGACCAAGAAACCTTAATCAATGACATGAAAAAAACCGACTATCACCGAACCAAATGCAGTCCCTCTGGTTCGGCTATGAATGTCCAAAAGCAGGATGGCCAAAATTAAACCAATACGGTTAACTAAAAATAACTTATAAATAGTTCAGTTTAAAATCGGTCCAGCTTTATAGTCAATAAAATTATGTAAAAAGGGCATGTACAAAATTGAATTTTATATCAAATTCTTCACAAGAAAAAGGAGAATCAAATGAGTACTAAATTAATTCAAGTTTTACATCACTTTATATATAAATATTTCTATAATATTCTATTAAAACAACCAAAGGAATATAAAAAGTTGCACCTTGCTATGTATTCAATAGTCTGAGGGACAAATAAAAATGGATAATGATATGACAAATAATCAACCATTACAACAAATTAAAAATCTACTCAAAAAAGAAACAAGTGATATAAAATCTGAAATGCAGTCTATAAAAGATTCATTTAGCGATAAATTATCAGAGCAACAAAATCACAAACTTCAGGCAAAAATAACCAGTCTAGAGAGAAGACAAAAGAAAAATAATATAGCAATATTTAGAATTCAAGATGATAAAAATAATTTACTAGAAATCACCTTAAGGGCCATCCTCCGCCTGAATTTTTAAGCCAAAAAAAGCGGTTAAGCTCGTGCGCAATTACAACTTTATTATTCAAAATTACTTAAAACTTCTTGTATAGGTGATGAAAGAAAACGTATCTAGGGATGTATAAGAACAAAATGATTAATTTTTTTTTTTAAGATTGCTATTATTCAAGATAGAAAAAGGTGACAATATTACGTATTTTAAGGCGCTAATCATGTCGTTATAAGAAATAATTTGGAAAATCTAATTCTATATTTCCCTGCTGCAAATCTTTAACTTTGTCATAAAATGTTCTTTCTTCAAAAAAGTAAAAAAATAAGTTATTAATCGCGCACGGCCTGACCCTCTGCAAGTAACATTTTTCTAACCGTATGGTGGCGCCCTTCGCACTGAAATTTATTAACAACAAAACTAATAGATAAACAATCTATTTACCCGCCTTCGTCAAATGCAAAACTTGCAACGGTCCGCAACCCCCTGATCATTTTAAGTAAGGGATCAGTTGGAAGATGACTCTTAAGTACATTAAATCAAATATTTGGCACGGACTACAGAGATCGAGATATAAACAATATTTATAGAGTAGGGCAAAACCCAGATAGCACAGGACGTCCTAAGGACGTCCATTAAATGTCCATTTAACGTCTGTACGTCCAGGACCAATTATGGACGTTTTAAATACGTCCAATTTAGTAAATTCTCGGGACATCAAGAAATAGATATCCGCAGAACGTTAATTTTACGTGCTTTACTGTATTTCCATGGATTCACATTCGCATTGCATTATTATTTAGTTATGTTATATAAAAAACATATATAATGAAATAATATAAATAATTATTAAAGATAACATTGTCCCAATATCCAATCGAAAAAAGACCAAATAGACAAAAACGAAGAAGGTCATTTACAAGAAAGAGACATTGTTGACAAGTGTCATTTTATTTATTAAAGATTCATTTTCTATGATTCAAGCACTGAAATATTCTCAAGACTCAGGTTTTATAAAAAAAAAGAAAAAACATGTGTTCAATGTTCATGATTCGATGGTATATACATATTATACGAGTACAAGTTCTATCATCCCGCCATTTGACTGTGATTCGACTCTGTGAGTTTGTGGTTGATGAATATTAATTTTTTGCAGTTTGTACCATTTTTTTTGTTTGAGAAAGGTGGAAATTTTCCAATGAATACTACAAAGCTAAAAGGTTAGTGAATGTATAATGTCTAGCAAGGCAAACTTAAACAAACAGATTGGATTTTAATATTGATCTGCCTTTTATTTTGAATAAGGGATTAAATTATTTTTAGATTCAGCTGTGAAGGCAAATATGGCCAAATCAAGAAAAAAATGACTGCTGTCAATCCAGGCATGGTTGAAAAGAATAAAGTAGACGAGTTTTTCAGTGAATACTACAAAGCTAAAAGGTTAGTGAATTCATAATGTCTAGTAGGGCAAACTTTAACAGACTGGATTTTCTGATCTGCCTTTCATTTTGAATAAGCGATTAAATTATTTTCAGGTTCAACTGAAAAGGCAAATATGGCCAAATCAAGAAAAAAACTGACTGCTGTCAATCCAGGCATGGTTGAAAAGAGTAAAGTAGAGGAGTTTTCCAGTGAATAATTCAAAGATAAAAGGTTAGTGAATTCATAATGTCTAGCAGAGCAAACTTTCACAAACAGATTGAGTTTTCATATTGATCTGCCTTTCATTTTGAATAAGCGATTAAATTATTTTCAGGTTCAACTGAGAAGGCAAATATGGCCAAATCAAGAAAAAACAACTGCTGTCATCCAGGCATGGTTGAAAAGCGTAAAGTAGAGGAGAGACGGAATGAATTTGATGAAAAAGTTTCAATACTTTTATTATTTATAGGTTATTTGCTTCCAAATAAATTTTTTTGAAATTATTCATTATTTTCACTAATTTCCTTATATCCTATTATTCCCCATTCAAGCTTTTGAAAATGTCCATGGAATGTCCTTAAATGGACGTTCTTAAGACATCCTGATTATTAACAATGGACGTTCCAAAGACGTCCATAAGACGTCCACGTCCGTGAAATGGACGTTTTAAGGATGTCCTGAATGTCCAAGCAGGACGTTTAGAACGTCCATAAGACGTATTTGTGCTATCTGGGAAGGGACCTGTTATACTGCAATTCCCTAAGTCATCTTCAAAAACAAACTGTAATTAAACAATTATATAAACTGAAGGGAGCTGGAATTACTATTTCTCATGATCTAAGTCCTGAAGATCAACAACATCAAAAAAAGTTAGTTGCCATATAATAAAAGCCAGGAATAATAGTCAGAAAGAATATATCAAAAATTTTAAACTCTATATCGACGACGTACCGCAGGATATAGACGTATTGGATAGTAACGTGATTAATGTCAGTTTGATTCCAAAGGTAAATAGTGTTCCAGCTACTCCAAAAATACAAGGACAGGAAGTAGACAATTTTTCGAAAGTTCCAGAAGAAACTCTACCAAAGCAAACAGAACCATTAGCAAGAAAAGAAGTCAAATTATTTTAAAAAAGCAACACAAGCGCGAAGGCCACTTCAGCAACTAAGGCAACAGCAGCAATCATAAGTCAGGAAATAAAAGTTCCACCAAGACTTACCAGAAACCAATTAAAATCTAATTCATAAATTATATTTTACAAACTTTATTATTTTAATTCGAAAATTTAGATCTAAGTCAAGAAATAATCAACAAGCGCCTTGACTAACTATCGCTTAATACGAATATAAATTACTCACAATATATGATTTTCTTTTAAAACTAAACACTGATATTTATTGTAACCTGTTTGTATTGTAATCTACTTTGATACTTTTTTTATTTTTAAATATTCTTTTCTATTTTAATAATATCTTCGCTAAAATAAGAGTATGGATGCCTATGTTAGAGATGTTGACCCACTTGAAATTGACACCCTTGAAGCTGATACAATACAGGATGCGAAAAATTACCTAAAAATCGACCACCAAACATTTTCCATATTTCATACTAACATAAGAAGTATTAGTAAAAATTTTAATCACTTAGAAATTATGCTTAGTTCGTATTACCATTTGATTTCATAGCTTTAACTGGGACAAAAGTCCAATCAAATCCACAATTATATAATATAAAAAATTACAATTTAATTTACAGTGAAAGCAATATTAACATAACTGATGGGGTAATAATTTATATAAAAGATAGTTCTAACTTTAAAAGTGAGACTGTTATTATTGCTGGTATCAAATGTCTACGAACAGTTTTAGATCTAGGAACAAGGCAAATAGGAATATTGCCCATTTATAGACCTCATGATGTCAATGTAACTCATTTCATAAATTCTCATGGTCAATATATACAAAACACCCACTTAGAAGAAACGGAAATAATAGTAGGGGATAATAACATTGATATCCTAACTTCTAGTGAAGAGTCTAATGATTATTTAAATAGTCTATATGAATTTGGTTTTTTCACTACAATAAATAAATTTACAAGAATCGAAAAAAATTTAAATACATGCTTAGATCACTTATTTATAAAATCTACCCATTTAGAATCTAAAAAACTAAAACCAATGGTGTTGCATTCAAAAATCACGGATTACAATCCGATAATTCTTCAAATTAAATATAATTTAAAAAATAATACAGAACAAAATAAATCTAGGTACGTTACAAAAAATTACATTAATTACAAAAAAATTAAAAATAATTTAAAATTTGAATCTTTTGCTAATGTATTAAATGCCATTAATGTCGAGACAGCAACCGATGAGTTAACGAACGTTCTTAATTTCCATATAAGCAAAGCCACGACATCTATTAAATTGAAAATTAAACAAAAAAAAAGCCCTGGATATCTGACGGCATAATTCAATCAATGAAAGAAAGAGATCGGCTATATAGAATCTACAGAAAAAATAATACTGAAAAATCGCATACAAAATATAAAACACATAGAAATAAAATTAATAATTTAATTAATCAAATAAAGCAAGATTATTACAAAAATATAATATTAAACAATCAAAAAAAACTCAAAAAAATATGGGAAACTATTAATCAGTATACAAATAAAAATTGTAACAGCTCATCCACATGTATTACAGAAGTCATTGATGAGGCAGGTAACCCTGAAAAGGACAATAACAAAATTAGCGAAATTTTTAGTAAATATTATATTCAAGTTGGTAAAAATTTGGCCGAAAATATACTTGCAAATAAAAGCCAGTCTTTTACGGACTATAAACCAACTTATAACTATAAAACAATTTTCCTGAATCCAGTAACCCAGGAAGAAATTAAGTATATCATATTGTCGTTAAAAGCAAATACATCACCAGACGGAATAACGGCAAAACTATTGAAAGAAATATACATAAAAAAGGCGAAAAAAATAGAGTGGAAAATTATAGACCGATTAGTTTAATATCAAATATAGCAAAAATGTATGAAAAAGCTTTGAAAGGGAAAATAACAAAACTTGTCAATAAAAATAATTTATTACGTAATACACAATTTGGATTTAGAGAAAAATGTTCTACTAACGATGCTATTGCATTATTGACTAGAAGGATTTCCAATAGTTTAAACGATAAACAAAAATGTGCCTGTGTATTTGTAGATCTAGCAAAAGCTTTCGATACAGTCAGCCATCAAAAACTGTTATCAAAGCTCTATGATATGGGATTTAGAGGTAAAGCCCATTTACTCCTTAAAAGCTACTAAACCAGCAGACAACAAATAGTTGAAGTAAATGGAAATAGAAGTGCACCACAAGAAGTTATTTATGGGGTGCCTCAAGGTACAGTATTAGGGCCCATATTATTTATATTATATTTAAACGATTTACTTACCTTAAAAACGGATGGCAACATAATCTCATTTGCTGATGATACTGCTCTCTTTGTTAAAGGAAACGATTGGTTGGAAGTGGAAACTAGCCTAAAACGAGATTTACAAAAAATAACACACTGGTTTGATGAAAATCTTTTAACAATTAATTTAGACAAGACAGTGTATCTACCATTCTATAACTTTAAAAATGTCTTAGCGAATTTAAATCCTTTAAAAATAGATCTACCATTCCGTAGTACACCTGGTCTTTACCTGTGTCATGTAGTGCCAAATATTTAGGAGTAACCATAGACTCAATTCTAAAATGGAATATACATATTAATAATCTGGTGAAAAGATGAGATCACTATTATATATGTTTAAGTTAACCTTAAAAATACTTAGTGAGCGTGATCTTATTTCACTTTACTACGTCCTAGTTCAATCTATATTAAATTACGGGATAATTGGATGGGGAAAAGCTTACACTACTACTTTGCAACCTTTAGTGGTAATTCAAAAACGTCTGATTAAACTAATATTTAAATTAAATCTACTATTTCCCACTGAAGCACTTTTCACTTACAGTAACTTATTAACTATAGGAAAATTGTAGTATAAACAAGCTTTGATTCAACTTGTAAATACAAAGGAAATAAATATTATGTGCCGCCAATATAACACAAGATTTCATCTAAACAATAAGATTATCTTACCGAAATGTAGAACAACCCTCTCGCAACGCAGTTATTCATACGTCGGGGTAAAAGTTTATAATTAACTGCCTCAAGAACTAAAATCAAAAATTTATTATAAAAACTTTAAAACTATTATTGCGAAATGGATTTTAAAGGAAACTATAGATATAATCGGTAGCAATTAAAAAAATAAAAAATAAATAAACTAAGATGAAACAAACTAAAATTCTATAATAAAATTGAATATTCATATACTTACCCTAAAACTATCACTTGCTTTTGAAATGTGTTGTTCAGTTAAAAGGTGTGGAAATATTTTCTGGGTTATAACATTTTTACTTGTTTTTTCTTCCTTTCTTTTTGTCATGAAAAATGAAAAGAAAAAATCATACATGACGAGGCAAGCTTATTGCTTACCTACCTGACATACAGTGCCTGAGAAGCTGTCAAGTTCATCCTTAGATTCTCATTTTCTGGATGTCCGGTACTTGGTGTGGCTTCCTCTGTTCATTCATTCATTTTTTTTTATTACGAAACAATAATTATATGAGCTGTATTGATATTGTTATTGTTATTATTACCTGAATTTTTTTATAAAGCGATACAAGTATTTAATACTTATCGCTTCGCACCACTTTATTTAATATTTTATTATTCAACGCGGTTAACTCAAGTAGGAGGAGGAAGTGGTCTAAAAAATTAAAGGTTTTATAGGGCACCAGGTTTAATTTGTCCTGCGAATATCCACTAGCTGTACAAATCAGCCACCAAATTACCAAAATTAGCTGATTCCTAGATGAAGGGCCAAAACAAATCAAGTAAATAATAACAGAACGTAACTAGAACTAGCATTATTCAGTTGGATGTATTTTTAATATATAAAAGTACGGTAAATTTGTAAAACTGATGGTTTCAAAAATTATTAAGCTATCATTTTTAATATCCCCAAGGTTACAAAGACTGTGAAATCTATAAATTGTTTCTTATCTTAACAAATAATCTTTGATTTTATATTTTATCAATTAAAAGTCAATGAGTGATTATTATCTAATCTCACAATTATTTTTTGTTTTTAAAATAAATTAAATATTTAAAATATTTTCAAAGCAAATTTTTTTAATGAAAACTGATAAATACATTTTTATTTATAAATTTACGTATTTATAAAAAACTAGCTGTTGCCCGCGACTTCGCACGCGTGAAGTCGTGTTTTTAATGTAAAAAATGTATGACTACTCAAAAAAAGGATAACTAATACGTTTGTTAGGGTTCAGGATATGTATGTTATAGTATCATAGATTAGAGTTAAGTAGAGTAATCTAATATGTAAGTATAGTAATCTAATTGAAAATCTCTTTTTATAGCACATTTCTGGTAGGGCTCTCGTCTGCTAATATCACCAGATTCCATTCTCCATTCTCTAACAGGTCACATGAAACTGTCCTCGAGAAAAGCAGCCCTCCCTTAGGCAGAGTACATACAATATGTCTAGAATTTTCTGAAGAATCGAAAAATTGAAAAATATACAGAGTGTTGCATTTAAAATAAGAAAGTTGATATTGGCCACTGTTACAAGAGACACCATCTATAAAAAGGTTTTGTTAAAAAAAAACACGTCCCCGTTTATTTTTTACCGAATTTATTCCATTTGGCTGTTCCACACCGTATATAGATAGATAATATAATTCTATTATTTTTATTTTATATACTTATTGTGATTGTGACGACAATGTTGTTTCTAATAGATTAAATTTTTCACTTGCGTATTGATCAACACTATCTCTGTCTTACTAATTAGATTATATATAAATACTCATATTATTAGTCATTGAAAATTTTAAAACACTGTCCCAGGAATCAATTAAAACCCTCTCCATTCTCGTTCCAAGTACCCTTCCCTACAAACTTGGCTATGGAACACATTAGATGTGCGAAATCAGAGTTGTCAATTTAAATATTAGTGTATCTATATAAATAATATATATCTATACAAAAATATTATTGAGCAAGTATAAAATAATGTACCCTATAGATGCCATAGGATAGCGAATAAAGTCTAGGAACAAAATATTTTCTTTGAAATGAATGAATGTATAATTAAGTATAAAATTGTTGGTTGATGAATAAGATTGTATTCTGCATTTTTTTAAGGGACATGTCAAATTTATGTGACGTTAGCGTTTAACAATGTTGGCAACGCGTCGAGTGATATATCAGAGAAAAACTAATTTTTTCTCTTTTCAAGAATATCTAAAAAGTACCACATTACTTATGTAATACAGTACCATTCATCACCCAAAAATACCTTGTATGTATAGGATCAGAAAAAATAATAATAATGTAATACAGTCCCATTTATCACCCTAGAATTTCATAATTATACATTCATTCGTTTCAAAGAAAATACCTTGTTGAGAGACTTTTTCGCTACCCCATAGGTTCCAATACGTTTGCTATTTGTCAACTTTCTGCCCTAAAAACACTAAAAATCAACAGAAAAATAGAAACGATTTAAAAAATGTTAGGTACGCATACATACCATACAAGACATAAAGGAAATTCAGAATATTCAACTTAAAAAGCAATCTCTGGCTTTTTGATTATATTCCCGAAACAATTTTACATCATTATAAAGGGAATTGAAAGACCTTTTAAATGATGAATCATTCGACCCCACATTCCATTTTAAGATTGTAGGGATGGTGCCACCCCCGCCTAGGGGGCTGCACGTGATTTTTTGCCAATTTTGTGTCCCTCTGGAAAACAAAATCGAAGGGTCTGAGCGCTTTTCCAAAAAAGAACTGAGCTGCCAGTAAATGTCTCGTAAATGTTTCGTTTTCGATGCACCGCCCTGTATAATGTTTTGATGGCCGAGTTAGCAAGGCAGCGCGCGTAGAACGTGACGGTGGGGGCTCGAATTCTTGCATTTGAAATTTTTCAATATTGTATTTTAATAAATGTGTTTGAGAATTTTGAAAGAATTTATCTAATTTAATCAATATAATCAAGTACCCAATTTCAACTCAAATTACTGATTTTATATTAATTATGTACCGAATAAACAAGAATAATCAATATTATTTGTCGATAATATAAAACCAAGATATAATAAAAATTAAGTACCTAAAATATTAAAAACTATAATAAAATTTACACAACTAAATTTAACTTTATAATAAAACTTAAATAGCTTACTTTAACTTTATAATAATATGAAATGATATAGTGCTGTACTAAAAAATCATCATATAATTTGAACAATAACATTTGACTTGACTGAGTTAATATCAGAGATATAGCCATTCACTGATAATAGTATATTATTTAACGAGCGGTAATGCAGGTATGATCATTACCGCAAGTTAAATACTCTATTTAGGGGTCGGCGGTTAAAAGACGAACGGTGAGAAGTAAGAAAAGAGAAGGATTTTACGCAGATACAACTTTATTTTATCAATGAATAAATGTGTAAGCGATATTCACTTATAATAAACAACATAACGTATAAGCCCTGTTGCCACTTCCAAATTACGATTACTAGATTTTGGAATTTATTTTAAATTATTACATTTAATTTAGTGATATTACATATAATTTAATTAAATTTGATATAACAAATGATTCAACATTTTTTGGGTTCAGTTGCACTAAAATAGGATACATTATTTTAGCTTTTTTAATATATATAAATAATTTTGTAAGCAAAACGAGAATAATGAAATAGGCATATGACAACAGCGGATATTATACCCTCCTGTGTCCTTTAGAATATGTCTTATTCAAGACCGCACGATATTTGTTAGTAGTTACATCTCCGGTTATCTCTGGTTAATATTATCTGTACAGTTTAAAGTACATCTTTTCTTATATATTTGAATAATGTTTAAGTTTTTCACACTACGAGGCAATTAATTGTATTAAAAAGTCCATTGTGGAAAAGATCAGTTGGTGGTTACTCTAGAACCATATGTCTACTCTGCCTCAGGTTAGATATATACATTTGTTATATATCTAGTGTTTCTTAATAAATAATTAGGAAGCGATTTGGGTTTTATTTTATGTACAAGAGTCATTGTAATTAGAAATAACATTAGTTTATCACTCAATAATTATGTTGCTTATAACATGGTTTTAATATTAGGTACTTGTATAACGATTACATCCTATAATGCAAGGCAAGGCACGATTCTGTTTTTTGAAGTACCCTTTTTTCGGTAGTGCTCAATAGATATACATGAACAGTAGTTTAAATGTAAAATAATCGATTTGGAGATTGTTAATTTTGACTATTCTCTAAGGTAAATATTCATTATTTTCATTATATTTATCAGTTACATATTCTGCCTGTTTAGAAAATGTTAAATGTTCAAAATATAAAGAATACAAATCAGAATATGTAATACAAATTTGTTTAAAATGTGACAAATTATTAAAAACTAAAATTTGTAAAAAAAAATTTTTAAATTTATAAAGTCTAATGTTTTCCAAATATAATACGTGTCTGACTAAACCTAGAGATAGTGAATTTAGAACAAGTCATGTCTTGTGTGGGCTAAGCAACATTTATTTAATCTAATTCAATCGCTTAAGGGTCAGCAAATAATGTAGAAGTCACACTTGAGTAATAATTAGTGCATTTAAAGTAATTTGTGGAAATGAAGCGATTCACTTTTACATTTTATAAAATAATGTTTAACAATTATTTATTTATTTGTTTAAAATGTATAACAAACAATATGTTTCGGGGGGGAGGTAGTTGGGAATTGGATATCAGAAAAAAACATTACTGATGCCATTTAGTGGGGTATGAAATGAAAATTATTTTTTAGCACTTTCTCGATCTTTAACATACTAGTTTCAAAATCTATAATACGTTTTTTACGGTACTTCTTTCACATATTTTCGAAAATGCTTTTAAATTGCTCTCCTTCAACTTATATCAGAAAAAAACTAAAAATCATGAACTTTGAAAATAAGTTATTAAATAAGCAAAAATTATTTATTTTGCGGGGTCAGTTTTGGGGATTCAGTAACTTGAAAATTATGAAAAAAATTATGATGTCATCATGTGGGGTATCAAATAAGATAGCTCTTTGAAGCACGATTTTAAAAATGTTTAATATATTCGTTTGTCTTTTTTAAACTTTTCTAAAAAAAATTTCAAAATTGCTATTTTCTCAGCCTATCTCTAAAAGTAACACTCAGAAAAACGTTTATAAGAAATAGATTAAACAAAAATTATTTATCTTGTAGTTTTGGAGAGGACGTTAATTAGAAGTTAGAAAAAAAATGCTGATGTTATCGTGTGGGGTATTAAATTAATGCTCTTTCAAACATGATTTTAAAAATGTATAAAATTCTTTGCGTTACTTTTTCCTAAACACTTTCTAAAAAACGGACTTTAAATTACTCTTTTTCAACTTATCTCCGGAAGAAACACTTTTACCAGTTATTTTAATGTGGACAATACAAATGATTTCTTTCTCCACCACAAATTTGTTTTAAAATTAAAGACATAAATTTATGAATAAAAAAAGTGTTAAGATTACATTTATTAATATACGAGTATCTATCTATCGACCTACAAACTCTACTGATTTTAAAATAAATATGGTTCAGAACACACTATTGCGCAGACTTGCACTTAGCCGATTTTTTCTTTCTTGTATTAGTTATTTATTTAGATATAGGTACTACAGAGTTAGATAGGGGTAGTCTTAAAGATTTTGTAGATATATTATTAAAAACAACTTGTCACCTTTTTGAGTTTAGCTATTTGTTTTCTTCATCTAGAAACTTTACTAAATTAAAATGTTTAAATAAATTACATGCATCAAAGACGACAAACAACCTCATTAATTAATTATTGATAAAAAACAATACTTCAATAATAATTCACAGTATCTTATCACAGATTCATTCCGTTTTAGTACATTCAATAATTTATTAACACCATTTATTCTCTAAAAAGCCTTGATTCAAGCACCACCGATCATGTCTGTAACTCTAGAAGAAGGTAAACCTAACACTCAAACTCAAAACGAAGAAATTAAAAAAGGTAAGTTCCATTTAATTAATATACAGGGTGTCCCATTAGTGCGTAATTGTTCAATATTTCAATTTGTGTTATAGACACGCAAACTAAATAAAAGTTATATGGGTTTGAAAAATACATATTTTAAAAATATTTGATATATAGGGTGTTTGCCTAGCAAATAAAAATGTATTCTTTTTTAATAGAACACCCTGTATTTTATTTTATTTTTAGAATGGTTTAGTAATACTATATTCAACCCTAGAATCTTTTTAAAATAGTTTTTTAAAATTAGAAAATGATGCAGGCCCCAAATAAAATTATCATAATTTAGATAGGTTTACATTGATTTCAAAATTGTTTAATATACAGACTAATAAGATACTAATCTAACAAATAGTGCTGATAGAACTGGTTTATTTTATACAGAGTGTTTTGAAACATGTCTTAAATATGGCTAATGTTAAGTTCAATTTACTCAATTTTTTCAGATGTATATTATCTTAGTATAAAACGTATACAGGGTATACCATCAGTGTGTAATTTATCGATTGCTGTTTTATTATTAAAAATACGAAGAAATTTTTAATATAAAAGTTGTATGACCATATTTAACATACAAGGTGGTCCATAAACGAGGTGTTGACCAAATCTAAATTTTTCAAAGCAAAACGCCCTGCAGATAGTTAGGCAATTTTACAAATTTGATTGTTTTCACATCGTCAAACAATTTTAATTGACTTTATTCATTTACTACGTTGTATAAAGGGTGTGTCAAAACTTGAATTTGCGATTTTCTCAATTTTTTAAATAGATAACCCTGTATTAATTAATTGGTGGTATAACATATAGGGTATTGCATTTAAAAAAATGAAGAAAATCGTTACCCCGCATTTTGCTTTAAAAATGTATAAGTGCCCTTCGTTTATGGACCATTCTGTATATTTAAAAATATTTATCAAAGATGATACATTTATATATTTTTTTTCGTATTTCTACTAATAAAAGAGATATCGATCAATTACGTACTGATGGCATACCCTGTATAAGTGTCATTTGGCTAACTCGTTGATATAGTTGGATAGGTAAACTTATAAGGAATTTTATGCTACAATAATATACAGGGTGTTACATTAAATTGAGTAAACTGAACTAAAAATTCGCCATATTTAAGACATATTTTAAAACAATTTTGAAATCAATGTAAGTAAACCTACCTAAATTATGTTAATTTTAATTGGGGGTCTGCATCATTCTCTAATTTCATAAACAAATATTTGCTTGGCACCTCAGTAATACAATATTACTAATTCATTCTAAAACTAAAATGAAACATATATTTTTATTTTCCAGACAAAAACGATAATGCATATTCAAAAATATTTTTAAAATCCATATAGCTTTTATTCCAAACTTGTTTGTGTGTCAAGAACACAAATTAAAATATTAAACAATTACGCACTAATGGGATACCCTTTCTAAATAAATAAAATTTTTATTTGTATTATCCTAAATGTGTATTAAAACGATTTATAAATCAACTAGATATCTAACAAAAATAATCATTGTATGTACCTATATAAAATTTTGTTAATTTTCTCTTATAAAGACTTTATCAGTAGGTAGTTAAAAAGTAATTTAAATAATTCATTATTCTTCTTTTCGTAAAATAAAAATTTTTTTAACTCGTAAACGAATCATTTCGTTTACTATTTTTTCTCTGGTGTATTTTTTGCTATTCTATTATTTCCTTAGTTTCTCTATTTTGACACTGGTCTCGTCTCTATTCTATTTTATTCTTTTCTCCTCACTTTTAATATGGCCTTATATACAAAGCCTTCTAATCCAAGTGACATATAGGTTACTATTTTTAATAATACCTATAGGCTGTAGTGTTAACACGCAGCATTTTTAAATAATTACCGAAGTGTACAGATAGAAAAGTCAATTCAGAGAAAAGTAGAGTTGGACGATGGCGTAATTTTTCAATCATGCTTTGATTCGTTTCTGTCGTTACTTAGTAAAAATTTAAATAAATGATGTTTTATTTCATCAAATTAATGACATATTATTTATTCGTTAGTATTTTATAAAATCGATAGAATATGTATAGAATGTCAATTTATCAATACAATTAAAATAATGAAAACAATGAAATTTCGCCAATCTCTATGGGACATTTATTAGTATAATAATTTATTTTAATATTTGTTTTATTTTTGATTTATTTATTTAATAAGAATAATAAACATTTTATAATACAAAATGAAATAAATTTACAATAAAAAATTATTCTTAAAATATGCACTTAGATGAAAAAACATCTGTATGTGCAATAGAAATAGATTAAAACTACATAAAGTTAACAATACCTATAAACTAAACATTTGATGATTAAAGGGACATGCATATATAAGAATAGGTATTTATAACAAATTTGAGAGGTATAAATATTTATCAAATATAAATTTTCTGATCGCTTTTGAAAAGGTTTTTATGTTTTTTATTTGTCTGATATTTTCACTTAAAAAAGTTGTATACTTTTGGCCCAATTGAAGAAATGAATCTTTTATTTCCATCATATTTAAAGAATGGTACATTTAGCATTCTTCTCTTTTGTTTTCGGGTCATATAAGAGTGGTTTACAAAACTTTTATTTTTCAGTTTGAAATAGAACATACAGCTAGAGTGAAAGTATAGTGATCTTACGTTTGGAGTGGATTCGTTGAAAACAAACGACTTTTTTATGATTTATTATCTTTAAGATATAATTTTGAATGATCTTCAATACAAATCTGTTTGAAGTTAGCATCTGTGAGTGAGAATGTTTTCGATATATTTAAAGATAGTTTATTATAATCCAAAAAAACTAATACAAGATTGTAAGTAGCTGAGCTACCCTAAAAATATTGTAAACCTGAAACGAAAAAATAAAATAAATGATAAAATAAAAAAATGAAATCAAGGAAAAAAAGAAAAAAAAAAAAAAAAAAATAATACAAAAAAAAAAATAAAAAAAAAAAAAAAAAAAAAAATAAAAAAAAAAATAAAAAAAAAAATAAAAAAATAATACAAAAATAATACAAAAATAATACAAAAAAAATAATCAAAAATACATATAATAAAAAAATAGACATTTTTTATAATTAATTACAAACTCAGGTATTTTGATAGCTGTAAGTCAAAATATAATAATAATAATAATAATAATAATAATAATAATAATAATAATAATGTAATCATGTAACAATAGTGGATAAAACAATTAAAGAGTTATGGATTACTACAATAGTCTGGCCTTTTGGTTTTATCCAGTGCCATTAAAAAAAAAAAAAAAAAAAAAAACCAGTCTTTCATAATTCTTACCCCTTTAACCACTTCTGATTTTGCAGCTTCCCAGGTTTTACCTTCAAACATTAATACGGTGTCATCTACATAGGATATTGCTATACCATTTATATCTAAGTTTAAAAAAGAGTTGATATAGATGATACAAAGAATTGGACCAAGGATAGTTTCTTGTGGCACACCTATTTGAATTTTAACAGGATTACTAAATTCATTTCTAATTTTAACTATCTGTGTTCTCTCGTGTAGGTAGTTTTCAACATTTTTTAAAACCAGTTCTCGCATGCCATAATGTTCAAGAACATTTAGTAGTTGCTTATAAGGAACAGTGTCAGAAGCTTTCGCGAGGTCGATAAAAACACTTATATTTTTATTTTCATTCTTAAGACTGTTTTTTATATTAGATATCAATTCATATATGGCATCACAAGTGCTAACACCTTTTTGGAACCCAAACTGTTTAACATTTAATACCTTTTTATCAATTAGATATTCTTTTTATTAAACATTTTTCAAAAATTGTTGCAAAATTTGTAATCAGACTTATTGGTCTGTAATTTGGTCTTTTTTGGATCCGTTTTTAAAAACTGGATTTACAATTGATATTTTAAGTTCTTCCGGTATCTTACCTGTTGTAAAGATTGGGTTTATAATGTGCATTAGAGGCTCTATTATGTATCGGTGACTATTTTTCAACATTCTAGATGTAATTACGTCAATCCCAGGAGCACTGTTATTTTTTTAACGAATTTTTATGTTCTATTAATTCATTTTTATTGACAGGATTTAATGCCATTGAGTTGATTAGAGGTGGGGATATCTTATTAGGCAGTCATCTACAGAATTGATTTTATTTGCCATATCTATACCAATTTTTGAAAAATAGTTATTGCAGTAGTTAGCCATTTCTTTGTCATTTGTAAATTGTTTATTATTGTTTAGAATATTAAAATCATTGTTTGTTTTATTGTTTCGGTGTTCATTTGAAGCTTCTTTAACTATTTTGAATATTTTTTTAACATCATTGTTACTATTTTGATTTTGAATTGTATAATAATCATTTTTAGCTTTATTTATTATTTTATTTAGTTGGTTAGGATATATCCTATATTCTCTTAGAAGATTGTTGTTTTTGGTTTTTAATATTTGCTTTTTCATTTTATTCCTTTATTTAATAGATATGATGATGCCTTGACTTATCCATGGTTTTATGCCTATAAGTTATATTAAATTGTTCTTTTAGGGAATATATTATTTCAATAAATTTCTGGTAGGCCAAAATTGGATTGCTAAGAGAAATGACGTTGTCCCAGTTCACATTTTGTAAATTATCTATATCGGTGTATTGTGTTGTATGTTGGTTTAATGTATTATGGTTAAAGTTTCTTTCGTTTGTTGTAATATTTAAAAAAATTGGAAAATGATCAGTTAGATTAGTCTTAATTACCAACGATTTAAATGAAAAATTTTTATTTGGCATATTCAATACATGATTTCGTTTCTACAGTAACCCTGGTGTATGAATTAATATATAATACAAATCCCAAGGAAGAAAAAAATTGCCAAATATCTATTTGTTATTTGGTTTGAGGGATCAAGGATATTAATATTAATGTCACCAATAAATATATCCATTCCTAGCCCACTTGGTATATTATTTAAGAAATTTTTAAAATCTGTAAGAAATGTATCATCTGATATGGATGGAGATTTATAACAAGGCATAACTGTATAGGGCACACCATTATGAATAAATGTTATTGAGCTTATCGTAACATTTGATAGAGGCAACTTTGTATGTTATATTTCAAACTGAATGTTGTTTTTAATATACGGTGAGCACCATAATTCTTACCCCCCCTATCTAACTCGTTACTGGAATCTTGTTAGGAAAATCGCTGAGACGCGTCGATTTTTGATTTCTACAATGTACATTTTTGTATGAATAGTTTACCCTTAATTTCATCCCTTACTGGAGGGGAGCAACCCTTTCAAAAAATTTAAATGGCATGGGGTGGTGAGTGATAGCTCATTTGAAACAGGGTTTTATTCTCTATTCAACCGTGTAAAAATTTTTGAAATTTGCTTCATTAATTCTCGACTAATTGTTGTTTCAGAATAACGGAAATTAACGTAGCACACTCATCCTTAGAATTAAAATTCGGCCCTGCATGATTTCGGTTTTGGTTCAGACGTGAAGTAAGACTTTTTGCCATTAGAAGGTCACTGTTAGTTTAGTTGCTTTCCTATTTTGTGAGGATTTGTTATTTTTAAACATTAATAAATCAACACGTAATGAAGCAAATTTCAAAATGTTTTGCACGGTTGAATAGGGAATAAAACCCCCTTTCAAATGAGCTATCACTCGCCACCCCATGCTATTTAAATTTTTTGAAAGGGTTGCTCCCCTTCAGTAAGGGATGAAATTAAGGGTAAACTAATCATACAAAAATGTACATTGTAGAAATCAAAAATCGACCTGTCTCGGCGATTTTCCTAACAAGACTCCAGTAACGAGTTAGTTAAGGGGGGTAAGACTTATGATGCTCACTGTATATAACTACACCATCACATTGATTATTCACACTTGCATTAAATATATTGATAAAACCAGGTATAATTACATTATCAAGTTCAATAACATTACGTTTTTCTCCTAATATTATTATATCCAAAAGTTTCTAAAAATACTAAAAAGTTGTCAACATTTCTTTTTATACTTCTAATATTCAAATGCAAAATTTTTATTAAGGTTCTTAAATGATTATTGCAACTGATAATATTTAAAAAATTGTCTGTCATAACGAGAATTTTTATTTAATTCAATCTCATTTTCTTCATTTTCAATATCATTAAAAATATTTAGTTCTGCTATATCTATAAAAGAGAAAAAGATTATTTAAATTGTGATAAATTAGTAAAAACTATTATAATGTTGAGATTAAATTAAATCAAAAAAGAAAGCAAAGATAAGAAATTAATTTTCACAATAGGTTGTTTTATTTTTAAGAACCTGTTTGAAATATTTTAGAGTATTACACTCTGAATCAGTGGCGTAGTGATCAGTTGGATAGTTGGATTTAAAATTAATATTTGAATTCTTACAATTAGCACAACGCACTTTAGTTTTGACAGTTTTCTCTTAGATGTTCTTCAGCACAAAGAGAACAGATTTTTTTTGTACAATTTTGTTTATTATGGTAATATCCTTGACACTGATAGCATCTTGGTATGTCAAGGTCCTCATACACTGTGTATCTTTCCCAACCAATATTAACTTTATCTTCTTGCATTATATGGTTAAAAAGTTTTGGACTACATTCACAAATAATCATTTTCTTTCCAGTGCGCGGTTTTTTATAAATACAACTTCTATTTCCTTATCTAGGTTATTTTGATTTATACTGCATTTCTTGATGTCCTCATTGCACTTATCCTGGTTAAAATTAGCTATTTTTATTTTTGGTTTCCTCATCTTACTAAGTTCCACATCATAGTTATGACCCAGCTTATTTTTGACACTTTCTTCTAAGACATTCATTCCTTGTTTATTAGAACATTTAATAATTAATGCACCTGAATTAAGAGTTTTCATACTCTTAACTCCAACTTTCAATGCTTCAGGTTTAATATTTGTTTCAACATCATCCTTGGTTTTTTTGGTAATTTTGAGGTACCCTTGGTTTAATTATAATTTGTGAATAGTTTATTTGATGTGTTCGCACAGAACCCTTTGTTACTTGGGCATAAGAAGTGGGTTGATGAATAGGGGATTTTTCATAATCATTAATTTTTGCCTTCAATAGTTCGATGATATTTTCTTTGTCCTTTATTATTTGGTCCTTATCTTTGATATGGTTATTTAGAATATCAACTAAATCATAACTTCGACATTTGATACACAAAAATTTTAATAGTCGTCCTACAATAGGAAGGCACCTTATTTCTGAGGCTGACAGATTTGTACAATCTAAACAAATTAGATTCCTGCAGGAATCACATGGATAGCGTGGATTTTTGCATTCCTTGCTAGGTTGCTTAATTTGCTTACACAAATTACACTCCATTCTAATTTTAGGCCATAGTTGAAGAAAATAACATACCAAAAGTCGTACACCACTGGATTAGTTATTTGAATTGTTACTTATCAGCAATTTTTTTTTATTCTTTACTCCACGTTCTTGCATTCAAATGCAGAAAACTTAGTTTAAAATACAAAATTTTTCACAAGAACACTCAAATTACATGAGCAAATTATTTTAGCTACAAAATGATGTTAAATTTCAATCTAAATTGTGAGTAGAAACCACTAAACTATGCATTTGTTTAGGAGCAAACATAAACACCGCAATCCCTGTATAATGGCGTTTTAACAAATTATGAATATTTTTTTAATTAGAAATAGCAGAATTAGGATATTTTGATAGGTTTAAAAAAACATTATTTTAGTTTCAGGTTTGGGTGTTAGACATGTACAAATTGCTCTGCTTTTTTCATTGTTAGCCATAGCTTATGCACAGAGAGTGACATTATCCGTAGCAATTGTCGCAATGTTAGACGAGACCGCATCTCCTAATCCAGACATTCCTGTAAGTACTATAAGTATAATATTTGTACATAATAAATCCATATATTCTGTTAGCTGACAAAAAAAGTTTGACTATGAACCATAAAGGAAAGGTTTGAAATTATGTGTCATAATTCAATAAATGTTTACCAAGACATAAGTCATAATTCCAATATGACAATCACACACCCTTTCTTTAAAAGTGACACAACTTAAAATTCAAATCTTTTAAATTAATCCTTGATACCTTGAACGTGAATGTAAAAATACTGTACCAATCATCAAAATTGTTTTAACTGGGCTTAGAAAAGATGTAGAGTTGTTTACTAATCCCATTTTAAACAAATCAAAAGATGTTAATTTTGAATTGTGTCACTTTTTAATCAAGGGTGCGATATGTTTAATCGACCTTCAGTTCTAAATGTGTTAAATTGTTGGGTCACTTTTGAATCAAGGGGGCGATATCTTTAAGCGATGTTCATTTTTAAATGTTTATCTACAACCACCACCTGAGAAGGTTTGTGGGTTAGAAGAGGTTTTTTAACTTTAAAATGCGTTTAGTCAAATAAGAAAAAATAACAAATGAAAACTTATAGCTAATTATTGTTCTCGTCAGGTGCTCGTAGCAACGTCTCGAGCCCGACTGCCCACTCCGGTGTTCGACCGCCCGACCCCGCTCGTTTTCCTTCACTTCGCGCACATCACTTACCAGTGGCGTAGAGCACTTGTGTTTTATAACCACTATAGAGAAAGTAAAAGTTGAAAATTCTTTTGGTAGGTAGAGAGGGGGTAAACGTCAAACCACGTCGGGCGGCTCCGAGAATTTCACAGTAATGTTTACCTGCCAGTGTCGTTTCATAGAATAAGTAATTTTAAATTGTTATCGGCAGAACCGGACAATCGCATGTATTTATGGATTATAAATAATTATTAAACATGTATTATAATATTAAAATTAAAATTTTACAAAATTTCAACAGCTATTCACAATTTATTAAACTATTTACTCGAAATTGTTATTAACATCTATAAAATAATTTTGTACGCCAATGTATCGCGTCCACTTCGGTGAGATCCGCTGCCAAACTGTCAATTTATGTGTATAAAGTGGGAGAACTGGCAAAAGCATTTCCAACTTTTACTTCTGTTCTACACACCACAGTAAATCGTCTATTATGTATTGGTTTGTTTGTAAGTAAATACATCATTACAGATCCTGTTACGTAATGAAATTCCAAAACTGTAGGCAGTCGGATGGTTTTTAAAAGCAGAAATTGTTTTAATGAAATATGTAAATATTTAAATGAAGCTCTTGATTCACAATAATATGAACAAAGGTTTGTATGTAAAACAATTTTTCTTCAGTTAATTTAGTATTTGCATTTGCAAATTACAATATTTTTAATTAGATGTATTTAATAAATGTTATAAATTACGAAAAACCTTCTCGTTATTATGAATGTATGATTGTGGTTGTAGATAAAGTATAGTACATTACTTGAGTTGTAAGAGCAATTACATGCTCGTAGAGTTAATGGTTTTCTTCTCGCATGTAATTAGCGTCGTACTACTTTTGTTATGTAATATACTATTAATTATTTTCGGGAGTTTATTGTAGGTTGTATGACGTAAGTAAGAATGGTTATTTGTACCTTCTTTTTACTACTCTGATGTTTAATATTAATAACAAATATGACAGTAATAATTAAAATTAGCGATTTAATGTTTCATAGAATTAAAAATTTTTGCATAAACAAATAACAGAAGTCGTGAGTTCGAGCCCCGCCCAGAGTAGAATTTTTTCAATTTTTCAAAATTTTCTTTGCTTTGTTAGCGCGGGGTGCAGAAATTGGGGTGATTTCTCTAGCGTTTGTTTCGGTAATTTAAACCGACAAACATTTTCACAATAAACCTTCAGTTTATTCATCATTTTCAAATAAAAGATTGTCTACCTTCTTTAATTTTAAAACACTTTTCGAGACTATAACAATGTTGCATAAAAATTATCGAATTTTTTGGTCAAAATTATCAAAATGTTTCGTCAAAAAAAAAAAATTATCAAGTAATGCTCATATAATGCTTTCCAAAACAAATTTATTGTTAATTTGTATTGCACTTAGCTATATTTCAACTAACCAGCCATTTGTCTTTAGCCCTTTCAGCACGGCAATATTTTCACTGGTTTTGCCGTGTGGACGGCAGTTATTTGCATGCTGGATGGACGAGTGTCACATATATCTGCCACATAGTATTTACTACAAAATAAATGAATGCTTGACGAACATAATACTTTAATAAAGTGAAACAAAATAAACAAATAATTCCATCAAAAGTAGACAACTATTTATACTCAAAATTTGACTTTAGTGTGAAATTCTTGGAAGTGTGAAATTCTTGGAAGCATGGAACCACACATTGCAGTCCCTACACATATATCTGGATGCTCTTCTATTGGCCCAGTTCTGTCTGGGAACAGACAATGCACCTTCTTGAAGCACTTCTGGACTTGTCAGTTGCAGGTACTAAAGATCAAAAGTGCCTTTCAATCAGTTTTGAAGTTTTTTCAACAGACATAGGTATGGGTCTATTCACTTGTCCGTATCTGAAATAAATATATTACCATCAATGAAATATGTACAATATGTAGAGAACATGCCATGGGAATTCAGTACACACATATCCAGCGTGTGCACGAACAATTTCTTATACCATTTGATAGATTTACGCAGACTGTCAATGCTCTATAAGCATAGCCACAATATTTCCCAAGGCTTTCAGGCCAGTTATATTTTCTTGTTAAACGTAGGTATCTTTGCCAATATACACAATGAAATCCAGCACAATGCTACTTTCACAATCACACAGAATATACAGTTTTATGCCGAAACGATGACGTTTGGTCTTTATGGACTACTTGAAACTAAGTCTACACTTGAACAATATCATGCTCTCATCAATTACCAAATTTTGAAACGGGTAGATTTGTGACTTGAATCTCCGCTTGATTTCTTCTAGTACATACTGAACCTTGTGCAGACGGTCATTATCAGCTTTTGCCAAATGAAGATTTTTGAGGATTTGTACCATGTACTTACCTTAAAGCTGGGGTGTATAGTAGTCTACTGACCAATTTTCTGTAACTTCCAATTTTTTATTTCTGGACATTAGCATAGTTAATGCAATGAAAGTAAAAGATTCTCCTACGTTTAATTGTTTCCACTTCTTCTCATTTGGTTGTATTGCATATCGCTTAGTTTCTACTACTATATACTGAGCAATATATTCTGTGAAGAGACAAGAAAAAATCAATCTCCAGTGTCAGATGTTCGTTTTTCACTCCACTATTACTGTCATCAAATGTATGTAATTTCGACAAAAACTCGTTTTTTGTCCACGTAATAATCAGGTCTCTATAGTCTGTTGCGTCGGCGTCAAGATTATTTTCGGCAATTTAAACATCTGGCACATCTCTATCTTCGAAGCTTATTTCATTTACCTCACTTTCGCCGCTCTCCTGCTGGTCCGTGTCAACTTCGCTTGGTAGATACTCACACCCGCTATCAATGAACGGCTCCTCTTCACTATCACAGCCCAATGTATCACTGTTTCTAAGCAGTACATTAATATGGCGTGCCTCACGTTCATCAAATCCACAATAACTATTATCATAATCACTTTCCACTCTAAACCGATTTTTGAAGGTCCTGCCTGCTCTTCTGCCGACATTGTAAACAACACTAGTCACTGGTAACGTAGGCGGCGTAGGCCACTCTCCGAATTTTCCCTCCCGACGGCTGTCATGTATTTCCGTCATCGGCAGATATATCGGTCGTTCGTTGGTATGGCACGGATATGGGATATGTGGTCACCATTATTCGGTCAGTCGTCTATACGGCAAATTAATTTTTAAAAGTTGTCCGAAATATATGACATTGGTCCATAGGGCATGAATAACTCGATATCATATCTGAGAGCCGTCTGTGTGCCAAATTTCTGTATGGCAGATATATAGGTCAGCCGTACTGAAAGCGTTAGTAAACTTAAAACTAACAGTTCGCCCAAAGGTGTCCATGTGCACTGTGTGCACATCATTAATTCAAATGATTTGGTCCTTTTGAGTTCTCTCTTTAGATATTGGTTGTCCAGGAACTATAGAACTTCAATATTAACGTGGTCATGCAGCCTTTGTTATAATTTATAAAGTGATTGGTTTTCGAAACATTCTAATTCAAAAGGTTGATACTTTTTATTTCAGTTTATTTTAAAATTTTATTATTTTTTTTTATGTTCCCATCAAGAGTACAATATTTAATTAAAAAACATAAAAAAAATTAAATTATATTCCTAATAAGTTTTTGAACAGCGGCTTAAAATTTAGAAGGGATAAAGGTACTACTTACGCATGCCGTACCCCACTGGCAAAGTTTATTTAAAGGTTTCCTTAAAAAAAATTGTACATTCAAATATTTCAAGCGTCTCCTCTCCCAAATTATTCTCTATACCAGTATTTCTCAAACTTTTTTGGCGACGGAACCTTTTTGAAAAGCGAAATATTTGACAGAGCCCTAAAAAGATTTCTAAAAAAAAAGGTCCATAAGCAAAATCATATCCCCCTTCCTCTTAGTGACTTCTAAAAAAAGGGTCATAACCTTCTTCCTTAGAGACTTCTAAAAAAAAGTTCCTCAAGTCAGATCCCTACCTTTTGTGGCGATAGTACTGCTTTCTTATTATTATTATGACTGTTATTTTATTCGCGGAGCTTCCTAGCAGCCGTTCAGGAGAACATTTTGGTACTAACAGGACACTGACACGAGTTCATAGTTCATAACAGTAAATCGATGATATAATTACTGGGACTATTTCCACTTGTTCGCAATGCCAAATCTGCTTAATTTTAATGGCAAGATCCGCATACTTAACCATCTTCTCCTGATATTTACTGAGGATGTTGTAAGTGTTCGGTACCGCTACATCAACGAGGAGGACTGAGTTGACTCTTCTGTCCAATACTGCAATATCTAGTCTGTTGCTTATCTCCTGTCTATTGGTGAAAATGGACCTATCGTATTAGAGTCTAAAGTTGTCATATTCAAGCATCTTCTGCGGCTGGTATTTATAATACGGAATATAAGTGTTAAACCCAAACTTGTTGGCTAGTTTCTCGTGGATGATGTTGAATACTTGATTAGGTCTATGCAGATAGTCAATATTACCTAGCACGCTACAGCCAGATGTTATATATGCTGAATAGTCTCTGATGTTTGTTGACACTGCATTTGTCAGATTGGGTGTTGAGGTTCTTAATGACAAACTTTTTGTAATTATTCATATTGATGAACTGATCTTGAATAGCGGTCTTAAAACACTCGTGTTTCTGGAACGAGGGTATCGTTCTAGTAAGCCATCTATTTGAAGCTTGCTTGTCAATATGGGGTTGGTTTAGTTCATGGTGGTGTCTGCCGTGCAATGTCTTTTGTGGCAATTGTTCCAGTTTTTCCATATCTGAAACTACATTGAAATCTGCTTCGGGAAAGGCGAGGTTCAGAGGCGAGTAATCCTTATCAGCGTTGAATATAATTCCATGTAGGTCTGAGATTTCGGCTTTCCTATAAAAAAACTCCCGTAATTTTACTACCTGTCGAGAGTTAATAAGGTCAATTAAACCCTTTCCTCCTTCCTTTCGAGGTAGCGTTGTTCTAATAGTGTCAGCCTCTGAATAGCCTCTAGCTCGGTTTTTGTCCATCACAAGATCCCAAAAGAATAAGTTAAACTGGAATGGCGTAAGTGTTGATTGTCTGCACTAAATTGACTGAATTTAACACAGACTTCATAAGTGATTTTAACTTTTTTGTATATTACTACCTTTTTCCTGCTTGTGGTCCATTAACCTAACTTGTTGGAATGCTAGGTATTTGTAAGCTTCCCGTCTATGACAATATGAAGGGTTTTGCATTTGGAGAGACCAAACTCCATTATATTATATAACTGGATAATCTATGGGTTGTATCTAGAAAATGATTTATTTGAGGCTGGTTTGCTGCGAACAGCTTGATATCATCAATGTTAAGAAGATCAAAAATTGTACAGTTAGTGTTTTTATTAGCTTCAATTTTAAAGGCATATTTCGTGTCATTGAGTATGGTGGAGAGGGGATTCGTTGCGAGGCAGAATCAAAACTTAAAGAGTCACCTTGGTAGATTCTCCTACGGATGGGTATTTCGTCAGTACAAATGAAGTTTGGACCGAGACGCAGATGTAGGTTTGTTTGCCACCCTTTCGTTATTGTTGAAAGGAAACTGACAATAGTTGGGTGGATGTTGTAGATCTGCAAGACTTTAAGAAGCCAGGGATGAGGTACACTATCAAATACTTTATATCTGTCTTTTCTATATGTCTATATGTCAACTTTTGGCTTCTGGCAGAAAACGCCCACTTTCATTCCTTATCCAGTTTTGGACCTATCCGTGTACAGCACAGCGAGACTGACACCGTGCCTAGGATCTGGTGGTTATTAATCTCACTCATCAAGTCTGTTTTGTCCCACTGTATTTCTTTATTGCATTGACTACCAACCGTCAAGCCTAAAGAAGGCCATAATGGCCTCCTTTTCCAGTAAAATATGGAGAGGGGTTAGATCCAGCATGGTATCTATGACTCCCGTCGGTATGGTTGACATTGACCCAGAGATGGTGTCGCATGCAAGCCGTTGAATTCCAGCTAACTTTGTTCTGGCGATCCGTCAAAGTCCCTTGTCCCACCAGATGATGGAACCGTACGTAACCGTGGGTTTTACCACGGGATAATCTGGCTTTGTTGATGTTTTTTCAATTGAAGGTTCCAGATGAGTTTCTTATCTAGGATAAATCATCTGCAAAGGAATGATTTCCCGACCACGGTAGTTTGTTGAAGCTGCAGATTCCTTCTTCGTACTTCTTCATAATTATTCCCTAATTACTTTCCCCACATCATGCGCATATCATTGGAAATCTACCCCCTGCCGAGAGAGATTATTTTTTTTAACCTGTTTAATAATTATAAAGAATATATTATGTACAGTGACTTCTAAAAAAAAGGTCCTCAAGCAAAATCATAACCTTCTTCCTCAGTGACTTCTAAAAATAAAAAGTTCCTCAAGTCAGATCTCTACCTTTTGTTGCGATAGTACTGCTTTTTTATTATTATGACTATTGTTTTCTTCGCGGAACCCCCACAAAGGCTTTACGGAGACCCAGGGCTCCGCGGAGCACACTTTGAGTAACGCTGCTCTATACTATAACCAAACTATTACAAATAACTATGACCGAATATATCCTTAGTATATTGGGAATATTAAAATACAAATGGTCGAAAAAGGAAGATTTTTAATATTCTAGTCACGCATCATCACAACATTTGTTTGCAATCTTATATTTCCTGACTGTTGGTTGTCATCAGTAAGGTGAAAAAGTTCAAAAGAACATTCTCGCAATGAAATAAAAAAAATGTCTTTTTTATTTGCGAAATTTGTCCATTATTCGATATCTTTTGTTAGATACTTCCAGCACTAAACATTCTTTTCTGGTTTAGTTTTCTTGAGCTGGAATGTATCATTATGGTGGCTGTAACACCTCCATGGCGGCGCTGGTATTTTCCCAAAAATGCCGAGTAAGTCATGTTAAATATGTGTGGTTGACCCCTTGATCAATCTTTTGAACTTAGCTGAACCGTACTGATGAAGACTAGCAGTTCTGCGTTTTGTCTTTTTTCCCATTTTTATTTACGAGATTTGCTTAAACCTTCTTTTCTTCTTATCTTATTTTTTCAGACCTTCAAATGGAAGACAAAAAGCGTTATTCTCTCTTCCTTCTTCTGGGGGTACATATGTTTACAAATTTTTGCAGGACAAATTGGCAAGAAATATGGTACCAAATGGATAGCTTTCATTGCAATGTTCATAAATGCAACAGCTTGCGTAGTAATTCCACCTGTGGCTGAATACATTGGATCTTATGGTGTCATGGCTTGTAGAATGATTCAGGGATTGTCCCAAGGATTTTTCTTTCCCTCGGTCCACAACATACTAGGACAGTGGGCTCCTTCGGATGAGAGGTCCGTACTTGGAACAATAGCTTTTGCAGGTATTTATTGTTAAACAATAAAAAGACAAGATAACCTAAAAACCGACAAAATATTACAAGCCCTGAAAACTGAACAAAAACTATTATAAACAAAAAATTAACTTTCTTAATACAATTTGTAATTTTTAGTAATAAACACACATGCAATAACAAGAATTTTTAGTGCTTAATTACAAATAAATGCTCATTATTTGGCAAAATTATTGTAAAATAAAAACAAACCAATATTTACTGACAACTAAATGGTTCGGAAAAGCTAGTAATATTTGCCATTACTAGGTAATCTATAATGCTCCTAACAAAATTTTGGCATTCATCTCTCAAAAAGTTGTTACAAATTTCAAACAGTTTTGAATCTTCTCTAAGAACCCTCTTTGCCTTGAGCCATACTGTTGCTATAATAGTAAAGTCTGAACCAGTGCCCCCGCAACTGCATGTGCAACGCGTGCAACGCGTGCACCGCACGCGGGCGCACCTCTAAAGGGGCGCCAAACCGGAGGTCTGTATACAATTCAAATTTTTAATTTTTCTAAAGATTCCAATGAACAAGGCACTAAGGCACTAAAGAAATCAAAAATGTTTTTATCTCAATTCATGATAATATAATCAATAATGTTATCGAAGTTTGTTCGTTGATATAATGACCTATTCCTATTGTAACAGAAAACATACCTATTTCCGAAATCAAATAGCTATTCAATTAGGTTTAATTATTAAATATAATAAAATCAATAGGTTAGTTAATTCTGTGTGCAACATGCAATACCATGAATACCCATATAAAGTATAAACTTGTCGATGTTTCCTGTCCAGACTTGAAGACTCATCTACGAACCACGAGTATAAATAAAACTGCAGGAGGCGTCGCAATCCAAATAGCTAATATTTTCTTTGGCTACGTGAAGGTCAAAAACCAAGACGCAAAGTTATAGTTATAAATATTCGACGGAGTGCTTTATATTTTGTGTTAATTGTTTTGTAATTAAATTTTATGAAATGGTAAGTACCTACCCATATAATACCTATGTATTTGACTTGATTTATGTCCGATTCGCCTGTTCCCATTTTGCCTGACCAATTAAAATTTCCCGATTCACCTGACTAGCTCAAATTGTGGTATCGTTTCGCCTGACCATAACTTGGATGGTGCGTCCTTTTTTTATTATGAGGGCCATTTTCAAAATACATGCAAAATTTGATTTATAAGGATGATTTGATTTGAAACAAAAAAAAACCTGCATTTATTGACATTATTAAGCGTTTTGTACCAGTGTTTTTAAATCAATTATTTTTAAATTTTCTAAACCATCTTGATAATTTTTCCTTTAAATCTTTTTTCATAGATATACTAAGTTCTTTTCTAAAGTAATGTATAGTTGAAATTATTAGTGGAGGAATTTTAGTTTTTAAATATATTTTTTTTGTCCTGACCGGTTATTGGGACACATAAAAAAAATAGTTTATTCGCTTTACGCTTCGTCAATTTGAAAAAATGTTTAGTTTTTATTTTACTAAACTTTTTCCACTACTGAATGCTCTATATTTTTTGTTTATATCAAATTAAATAACTACATTTTAATTTAATTTTATGTTCATTTCTTATTATTATTATTATTATTCATTTGTTAGTAAAAGACTTCTTTACAGCAAATACATATTTATTACCTGAGCAGATCAGGAGAATCACAACTGTTTTTTTCCGTTTAACATGTAGTACAGGCAAAACGCTACCAAAGCATTTTTATGTCAGGCAAAACTTTTCACATCTGAAAATCGGGAAATGTGATATTTTTCCTGTGTGGCAAATTAGGTCTAAAAAATATGTTTATTTTTTCTGTTAAAGTTTGTGCACTAAAACCTGAATTACTCTCAATATTAAATGCCTTTACCAATTTTTGATCTAGTATTCCTTAATTTCTAGGAGCCATACAAGAGAAAACGACCTTCTGGTGCAAAATTTCGAGAGCAAAAAAAGTTAAGAGTCCAAGAAAGGGAGAAGATGGCTGGCAGTATAAAACATTTCTTGCGAAAAAGTCAAGTTTCCAACACTGAAACGATAGAGGAACGTGAAAATACAGTTTCTGAAGCGGCGGCACCACCATCTTCTGCAACATGTGAACCATCAACATCATCATCATCACTTATTGAAAATATATTCTCTATAGAGTCGACCAACCCAACAAAGATGGCTACAGGTGACACTTCTGACGATGAAGTTTCTACTGAAGCGGTGACTGAGATTACTAGTATTCTTATATCAGAGGACCCCCGTTTATGGCCCAGAAGTATTACCAACGACGAAGTCAGAATATTGGTTAACCGTGATCCTCCTTTGATAGGAAACAATTATCAATTTTCAGCTAATAAAGACAAAGACAAAAGAAAATTTTCAATTAAGTACTTTGTCAAAAAAACTAGGAAATGGAGAAGAAGCAAATAGAATTTGTCTCATTTACTCAGTTTCGAAAAAATCGATATTTTTTTTTTGTTGTGAAATTTTCAGTAAGACTTTCAATAGTTTTTCTGATACTCATGGTTTTTCTGATTGGCGACATGTGTTCTTAGCCATAAAAAGACATGAAAAATCAATTGTACATAATGTTCACATGAATACATGGATGAAACTAAAAAAAATATTAAAATTATCCACAACCGTAAACGATCATCACTTACGGGTTTTAGAAACTGAAAAAAAAAAATATTGGCATGACGTTCTGGAAAGAATTGTTGCAGTTGTCAAATTTTTATCCAGACAATGTCTACCGTTCCAAGGTTCTTCTAAAATACTTTTTGAATTTGATAATGGAAACTTCTTCAAAGCTGTCGAGATAATTTCCTCTTTTGATCCTGTGATGAGAGAGCACATTAGTCGAATGCAAAACTTACAAACAAATTCTTTAAAGATGGCCCATTATTTAGGCAGATACAAAACGAAATTATTGAATTAATGTGTTCTAAAGTAAAAAATAATATTTTAAATATGATTCGCAATTCCAAATATTATTTAATAATTTTAGACTGTACGCCGGATACAAGTCATACAGAGCAAATAAGCCTCGTTTTGCGTTATGTGGTTCTAAATGACATTTCTAAAAAGGCTCAAATACAAGAGAGTTTCATAGCGTTCAACCCAATATTTGACTCGACAGGGGAAGGGCTATTTGATTTTGTCGTTGGACTTTTGAAAAATTTGAATTTATATATTAAAGACACGAGAGGTCAAGGGTATGACAATGGGGCGAATATGCGCGAAAAACATACTGGTTTACAAAAACGCATACTCAATGCTAATCCCTGGGCATTTTTTGTACCATGTGCTGTACACAGCTTAAATTTAGCAGTAAACGATGCTTCTAAAGTTTCAAATGAAACAGTTAACTTTTTCAATATTGTACAAGAACTTTATGTATTTTTCTCTTCATCCACGAAAAGGTGGAATATTATAAAAAAGCATGTCCCGAAGTTAAATCTAAAACCCCTAAGTGATATTAGATGGTCAAGTAGGATTGATGCTATAAGGCCGCTAAAGTTTCATTTAATTCAAATTTGTGATAGTCTTCTGAAATAGCAGAAAATTATACTTTTAACATAGAAGCTAGGCATAAAGCAAGTTCTATGCTATTAAGTATCCAATCTTTTAAACTTATTTGCAGTGTAATAATTTGGTATGATGTTTTATTCCAGATTGGCATTGTAAGCAAAATGATGCAAAGTGTAACGACTGATATTAAAGTGTGCCAAAACTATTTAAAGAATCTAGTTGATAATTTTAAAAATTATAGAGATGATAATGTTTTCGAGGAAAAACTTGCTCAAGCTGGAGAACTAGCAGCCGCTCTTGAGATAGAGCAATGTTTTCCTCCATTAAATACTGTTAGACGAAAGTATAAACCAAAACTGTTCGATTATGAACAGAGAGATGAGACACCTCAAGATCCAAAAACAGCGTTTAAAATAAATTTTTTTTTAAAAATAATTGATCAAACATTAAGTTCTTTAAATAGTAGATTTGAAATATCTGATTACGACAACGTTTTTGTTTTTTTAGTGATATTTTTAAATTAAATGACGAAGATCTTTTAAAATGCTGTCGTGCTCTACAGCAAAAGCTAACTGAGGAGGAGGCTGACGTAGAAGAAAATGATTTATTTATTGAAATAAAAGCCCTAAGATTGTTTTCATTACCTGAAGCGTTAAATCCCCTAGACACTTTACAATATATATTTGAAAACAATCTAACTTCATCTCTACCAAATATTACCATTTCGTTAAGAATCCTGCTTACTATACCTGTATCTGTAGTTTCCAGTTAAGAGATCCTTCTCAAAATTAAAAATAATTAAAACTTATTTGAGATCTACCATATCACAAGAAAGCTTATCGGGTTTGGCAATCTTAGCTCTAGAGCAAGAGATCCTCAATAAAATTGCTTTTGACAAGATTATAAAAGAATTTGCAGCAGCCAAATCCAGAAAAAAACCTATTTAATTTTTGGATAATTGAATGTTTTATTTGTTTACTGTTTTGGTTTGTTTTTTTGTTTGTAAGAATAAAAAATTGGTTTTTGAAATATCTGTTGTTTCATTACAAAATTAAAATAAAAGGTGGTTTCGCAATTCGCTCAAATGTTAAACTACTACAAGAATATTACAGCAAACAAGGAAATTTAAAAAACATATGTAACAGCTTAAAGTTGTTATTCTTTAAAATATTATTTATATAAGTACTGCATATATTCAAAGGGCGCCAAAATAACCCTTGCGTGGGCCCTGGTCTGAACTGCCTACATTCCAGTCTAGAATAGTTTAATTATATTATTTATGAACCAAGTTCTAGTTAACCTAGCTGTGTGGCAAAATGTTCCATCCTACGGTAAGATAAAATTTCCATCAGCGTACAATTTTTCTACACTAGGCGCCGCGCGCCGGGTTGTCAAAGAGTATTCTTTGATTTTTCTCTTCATTAACGTTTCCGTCAATAAACTCCAAAGTGCCTAACCCATTGGATAACAGACTTCTCGATATCATTAAACCTTTTGCGAGTTTTAGAGTACTTTCTTCAAACAGTCGGAATGGAATGCCTTGCTTTAATATGATCACACCCAACAGCCTACTACCACATTTTGATTTGTCACTGAAAATAATCTTTCTCTATGTAATGAAACATTGTTTCTATGCCAACCTTTCCACTTTTGTTATATTTTCAAAACTGTTTGTGACAAAAGTATTTTGTTACCTCAAAAGAACTAAGACGACTACTACTACCATCGTTGGACTATGTACGATGCTACTACTACTATTACTACTACTACTTGGTAGGGGCCGTGCCGCACCTAATATAGCATATAAAATGGTAAAGGAGATGAATATAGATTTGATATTCGTGAGAAAACCTAATAGAAATAATATTAAACACCCAGGTTAGCTAGTGGAAAAAACAGAGACGTGGCAGTGTATATTCGGAATAAAAAAATATTGAAATTAACTCAATGCATCCAAATGAAGGTTTCCTGGTGATAACTTTTTGTGAAATTTCCATGTATTGCTATATTTGTTGACAAACTGATGCTAGAAGTAAAGAGAAAAAAGAGAATGTCATGATCATGGGCGATGTAAATTCAAAGGCACCAGAGTGGGGCTCACCAATATGGGACAAAATGGAAGAATATTGGACAGAGTGTCTAAAAGAATTAAATTTAGTTGTAATAAATACAGGAAATGCTCCAACGTTCGTACGAAACCAAAGTACTTCATATGTAGACGTCACATGTAGTTCATAAAGTAAGAACGATAACTGATTGGAAAGTCCTAGATGAAGAAGTAATGACATACCATCAGCCTATATACTTTGAAGTAAACGTCAAGTGTAAGAAACCACAATCAATAGAGAATACAAAGCCGGTATTCTACCCAGAAATATTTAGAATAAATCTCAGGGAAAAGATAGGGAAACTAAATGAAAACCGTGTTGTCTATTATTCGCTCAGTGCGAAGTCATGGTAAGGGAAGCAAAAGTGATACTAGCGCTAGATGAGGATAATTCGTGCATTTTAGGGCGATATTTTTTAATTTTTGGCATTTCAAATACACGTATACCGTATACATTTTACTTTTTTTTTAAAAAGTAGGTAAAAACAATATAATAAGCAACCGAAGTTGCTGTGTTAAAAATTGTAAAAATACTAACAAAAAAAAAAACAGTGAAAATTATAAAAATTTTCAATAGCAAAGTAGAAATTAAATCAAAGAAGTAAATGGAAAGGTGTACAATAAGAAGAAAAATTACCTTTATTTTTTAATCATTCACTCTATATTTTCTTTCAAACAAAAATGAAAATATAAATAACAATCCTTCTGTTTATACATTTTAACTTCACGCTATTATTTAATGGTATTTTTTATTTTGACAGAATAGGTTAATTGTTCAAAGACAACTTATTAGACTTAGGCCACTTCTCATACATTTTCCCGTAAATACTGTTGCCTGTCTATATTTTATTATTGATTTTTATTGATTATACTTTTAATTTAAGCGATAAAAATATATAATAATAATAACAAATTATTGTCTTATTTGTTTTACAAATCCATTTACTTTTATTACAACTAACATATATACTTTTTAATTACGAATTCTATTAAAAATTGTATTTATCAATACACACACAAATAGTCCATTAGTACCTGATTGAATAGGCAATGCTGTCACGCACGGAGCGAATATCAAGTGTCACAAAATCAAGTAGTAGTAATATACAAACTGGAGAGAGTAGATGAGTTCCCTACTGGTGGAATCAGGAAATATCAATGAAAAAAGAAATTACTGCAAAAAGACGAAAAGCAAAATGACCCGAAAAAGAGAAAACCACTATGTTATCCAGATTGAGTGGGATAATCTAGAAATTAATTATAGAAATCTAAAAAAAAAATCTCAAAAGACTAATTAATAAATCGAAAATGAATCATTGGAAAGATTTGGACTCCGAACTAAATGAAGACATCTGGGGGCTTGGTTATAAAATAGCGACAAAATGTAATAAGCAAAATAACTTGCCGTTCAATATGACTGCCAAAAACAAAAGAAATATTGCCTAAACACTATTTCCTAAAACTACCAATTTCCGAGAAAGAAGACCTGTTGTAATTCAAAACATAGAACCTTTCACAAAGGAAGAACTCGCAAAAGCTGAAAATAAAATCAAGACAGGGAAAGCTCCGTGACCTGACGGAATTTCTCCAAAGGTTATTCAAATCTCTATTGTAGAATTGTCCGAGATTATATTAAAAATTCTAAATGATCTCCTAAGATCTCAAGAATTTCCAGACATGTGGAAAATAGCTCGCCTCGTCATCATCATCATCATCTGAAAGAATGGTAAACCTCAAGAAGATCCATCGTCCTTTAGACCTTTGTGTCTATTGAATGTATGTGCACGACCTACGAAACTCTCATTAAAATAAGAATGGAAACGGAAATGGAGGAGAAAAATTGTTTATCTGATTTTCAGTTTGGTTAACTATTTATTTGACTTTCAGTTTGGTTTCCTCAACGGACGATGAACAATCGACGCAGTTGGGTGGTGAAAAACTGGGATCTAATTATTACGGCAATCAATGGAAAGAAAAGGTTTTTTCTAGATATCTGAATAATATTATAGACAATTACCTTAAAAACAGGCAAATTATGGACACACAGAAGGACAAAATGGAAGACAGTCAAGGAGTACCGCATGGGTCAGTTGTCGGTGTCACCCTTTGGAATATTATATACGTCATATTACATCTGGACGTTGGAAAGGAGGTTAGAACCATCGCATACCTTTAAACACCGTCAGGTACCTGGGAGTTATGCTAGATGGCAAAAGAAACTTTAGAAAACATATCAAATAAATAACAAGAAAAGCAGAGGAGAAGACAGCGATCTAACGAGCATATTGCCTAACGTGGGAGGTCCAAACAACTACAAAAGATATATATATGCTGTATGGAGTTACACATTCAATTCTTTTATATGGTACCCCAGTTTAGTGTGAAGCCCTTACAATAAAAAAATACAAGAAGATGATGGAAAAAACTCAAAGATACTACTGCTAGTGGCAAGTGCATATAGAACTGTTTAAATCCGTAATAACGAGAGCCGTACCAATAGATATCATGCCAAAAGACCGTAAATACTTATACATTACCAGAAATGAGCATCTTGAAGAAGTCAAAAAGGTAGCTCGAAGGAGATCAATGTATCTTTGGCAGGAAACGTGGTCGGAAAATATTTAATATTATGTGGATTATGCTACTACACAATTTTTTCTGGGCGGCTCTTTCAGATTTTTTGGTAAGCGAATGGATAAGACAGATAATGACAAGTGCATATACTAAGAGCGATGGATACTGCTGAATATATGTTTCGTTGTGACAGATGGACAAAAATTAGGAACAAAATAAAAACAGAAATTGGTGAAAACTTGAATGTGGATAATTTGGTAACAGTAATTCTGCGAGATAAAAACACATTAAATTACAGTACATAATTTCATTAGGTCGACTATGATAAATAAAGAAAAAAAAGGCTTCATGAGGCCAATGTACAAGTAGTATGTCCAAAGAGATAGGAGGAAGAGAAAAACCCAGTGGATCCGTCATTAGCTGACGGTTTCCGGGCACCACTAGAAGAGTATGGAGAGGGTGGAGTTTAGTGGGTATAACGGCCTTGTACCGTAAGCCAGGAGTCCCACACTACCAGGTAAGGCAGAACCATATGCCTGGTGTCCGTAATAGGATTTTCCTACACATCAAAAAACTACTATTAATACTACTGTGTTTGCATCACCGGTCCAACGGCCGCAATGGAGGTAATTTTAAACCTCACTCCTCTACATTTAATGACAGAGAACGTGACAAAATGGACAAGATATTGAATGATCAGAAACGGAGTAAACACACGAAAGTCTATTAGCTTCAGGACCGAAGATACTTGGGATATGCCCCTGGACGAAATGGACAAGAAGTGCAGATTTGTGAAGAATTTTAAAACCACAAATCCATCAGGCATTTAACTGAAAGAGATGCTATTTAGTGGTATATGTATGGTTTCAAAACTATATATGTAACTGGAATAAGAATTTATGGGCCTAGAACCAGCCACTCTAAAAGTTTAAGTAAATACTCTTCCAGGCGGAAATTCACGTCAATAAGAAGTGTTTCCAGCTCAGCTTCGAGAGAAACTCTAGTAGACAAGAGATTATTATCTTGCCCGAAAACCAAGCAGCCATCAAGCGCTGAGTTCTTACGTAATCAGCTTAAAAACGATCTGAAGATGTCTAGGAAAACAGAATGAGCTAGGCGAGAAAAATTCTGCTTCTTTGATTTTGGTAACGAGATTGCAGATAGTCTCGTAAGGAAAGTGGCTCAAACACCTTTTGTTGGACCTGAGCCGTTCTGCGGTATCAGCAGTAACACAGGTGGGATTAAAAAAGAACCGATAATTGAAACAATCACTTGGGGCCTAGAGAGCCTAAAATACTTCTGGGTGAATATAACTAGGAAAGATCGGAAGTCTATATCTGTCTGAGTAAAAACTGACTACGCATTGTAACAGGTAACCTTACCGGGCATTGCCGACTCAAATGACAGCTTAGTAAACTGAGAGTAGTAGAAGATAGTGAGTACAGATTCTGGAAAAAGGAGGAGGATGAAAGCTCCATTCACATTCTGGCTGAATGTGTAGCACTCCAAAATCCAAGGGCACTATACTTAGGAGCATACCAAATAGAAGATGGCCATCTATTTAACTTGAAACCACTCCAAATCCTACAGTTCCTTGAGAAGATAGGATTGGAAGGGTCGTTTTAGGCATACAGACTATTTCCTCAATGCATTAGCGATAGAAGGGGGTACAATAGATATTTTAGATAGCAATGCACAAATACCTCATACGCAACTTAATATAACATACCTACAACTAACGTAATTTTACCCTATCAAAAACAAGGCCTCACTTCCTGCAGCTATCTCGTAATACATTTAGTCCAGTTTCATTATTTCATTGACTTGTAACGTCTCTCAAAAGCGAACGTAGCGTTTGATTAGAAATTACAAGCGACAGCCTGCCGTTTCGACCTATAACTGTTATTCAATTTTAACATTTATCCTTTGGCCGAAGTATTTAAGCATTCCCCTGAGAGTCGGTTTTTGCACATCAAGTAAGATCAGTTGGTTAAAAGTAATATTATTAACTTCAGTAGTAACCTTAAAACAATTTCACTGACCTATTTGACAAAACTAATACTTAGCACTAAGGACGGCTTTTTTCATAAAATCTTTTGTTGCACCGGATAACGTGGGATACAGGTCTTGTTAAAGGCTTGTTAGGTATCAAAACATTACAATAAAATTTTAATATTTTAACCATTCAGAAAGAAACTAGAGAACTGAATGTTATATCAATTTGCATGAGTTACTGAAGAAAAAATATACTAATAAAATAAGTAGGTCGTATTCTCAAAAATTCAATAAACATTTATTCCAGGACCTTCATTAGGAACTATAGTTTCTATACTCATTACGGGAGCCATATGTTCATCTTGGTCCGGTTGGCCTCTAGCGTTCTATCTTTTCGGAGCTCTGGGATACGCTTGGATGCTAGCCTGGGTCCTGCTTGCTGCCAACACTCCTGCGAGTCATCCGAAAATTTCTAAAGAAGAACGAGAATATATTCAAAAGAGTTTAAGCGTTAATGAAAATGATGAGGTAAATTTAAATTTTTTTTTTCTATATTAACTATTATTACAAATTAAAAAATGTATAATTTAAGTTAACAATAATCAATCAAATAAACGGATTTAATTTCATATCCATAAACGTTACACAAAAAAAAATCACTAACTGTTTACTTACCACAAATAAAGATTTGTATACTATATGAAACAAGTAAAATACTTAATTATAGTAGGCAAAACGAGATTTCTGTTATTAGTCACCTATGGTTAGTAAATAGTTAAATTAGTTTTTAGGCGACCTATTTTTGGTGAACAACTATTTTCTTGCGGTTAGTGATTTTAGTTTCAATGGGTATTAACTATGCAATTTGTTTTTACTGTAGTAGAGTTATTGATTCATTTACAGTTATTAAAGGGTGTTTCTGCAATAGAAATAGCTCCAACTGCAACAAAGCTAGTCTTGTATATATTTTGTTAATGACGAAATATAAGTTTTTTTACAAAATAAAACAGTTTTTGTTGAAAAAATACAGAGTTAAGTTAAACCGGAATAAATTAATTGAAGCTTATTTGTATTGTTCTGCGAAGATTGTTCATTTGTTACTTCTCTTACTCGAACATTAAATGTTGATTTATGAATAAAAATGATATCCCTAAAGTGACTCTGGGAAACAATAGGTAATAAAGCAAAGTGTTCATATTAATAACTAACTAGATTTTAAAAAAGTTTCTAAAGTAGGCCATGACCGATTAAGACAGAGATACGAGTCAGGTAATTGATAACTACGTACAGCTCTAAATTAAATCCAAACAGACATTTAAAAAGAAGAATTAACATAAGTAAATTTTTCCAAGGCCTACTTTAGAAACATTTGTTGTGCATCACTCCAAATTTAATTACCAAAAAGCTTGTGACAAATAAATGTTTAAATAGCAAACACTAAGGAAAAGTTCTTCATATTTGAAGTTGGTGTATAGTATAAATTTAAAAATTACAAAACACTCATTATAATTTCTTGGTTTTTATTTAAGATTTCAGAGACTCCATGGAAAAGTATTTTCACTTCTGTACCGGTGTGGGCTTTCATTGTTGCCATGTTTGGACAAAATTGGGGTTATTCAACTTTACTCACGGAAATACCTAGCTACGTGAAGTCAATTATGAACGTAGATATAGCACATGTAAGTAAATTAATGTATGTACCTAGTCAGTAACGTGATTCGTTATCGAACTAGCCTGAAATTATGAGCCGAGCGGGCAAAGCGAGCAAAGCAAGGAGGTCAGTAAGAAGGGTTACGACGTGGCATTTTTGTTTCTTTAGGGGGAGAAAATCTTCATGAAGACGCTAAAGGTACCATTTCGGTAGGCGCGACAGACGACCGCCGACGCGACATACGACCGCCGACACGACCGAGAAGTGTAGCTTCACATCTAAAATACATACAATTATATGAAACACATTTCGCACGGCGCGACACGACCGAGAAGTGTCGTCCTGGAGACACTTCTCGGTGCAAAGCATTGCTGCGTATCGCACTCGAGGTCACTGTCCTCGGCATCGCTTTTTTTTGGGGGTGATTCGGTCGGAAATTTCTTTCGGTCTAGGCAGCGTTGTCAGATTTTAAAACAGTATGGGTAAAAAAAAAAACGTAAATCTGAACAGTAGATTTTAATACAGGGGGAAATAATTATAATTTGCAGTGTAGTAAATAAATAAACAAGTATATAAGAAACGAAAAATAAACTCTTTTCTACCCAAATTTGAAAGTAAACAAAGAATAAAAACAAATAAAAACATTTTTATTATATACTTAACGTACGGGAAAAAACCAATGAAAAATAATAAGTACCTACTCCTTTTAGATCAGTCTGAATCAGATAATTCAAAATCGTAGTGTGCATGTTCTTTTTATGATGCCCTATTAATTCTTTGTTTCATTTTAAATAAAAACAATGATTATCTTGATGTTTTTTTTTAATGGAGCCAACCTAGAGTAGTGGATGCTTATTACGGTGCTTTTACTGCAGAAAATTTACTAGAGAAAATATTCTTTAACCATTTGCTGAAGAATGAGGCAAACTTAATAAATTAAGAACAAAATTTGCTAGAGACAAAAACAGTGGATCTACGTGAACACAGTAGGTCTGGCAACGCTGATCGTTCCCTCGAAAGGTTATCCTGTAACTGTCGCGCGATACTTCTCAAGCTTGCGAAATGCACCAAGCGTAACATTTATGCATCTGTCGTCCTACTCGACCTTGGGGTCGCATCAGTGATCGCTTGTCTCTTGACGCGCCTACCCAAATGGTACCTTAAAGGTGTTTCATTTTTCATAGCGACAGCGGGTTCCGACGTGAGAAGTCTGATACCATCAGGATTGCCCTGCTGAGCTCTCCAAGCTGCATTTGACTGGTCACGCGGCGTCCGTGTAAAAATCCCCCTTCTACTACCTTTTTTTTTGCCGGGACTCTTCCATAAGATTCCTACTTTGGGATTTCGTTTGAATCTGAGGAGAGCGTTTTATTCTTCCGTGCTCTGTCTATCCTCTTTCTCCTTTTGTAAGAAATTTGAAAAGGTATTCTGATATAATATCCCAGTTGTGTCTGCTCGATATCATCACGGCCACTAAATTTTAAAGTTGGAGTCGTGACAGTGTCAAACGATTTGTTTAATGTCATGTACCATCGCTATAGTAATAAATATTATCGGCTGGTAAAGTGTTTGTTTATTTTCTAAAATCGCCATGGTAATGCTTGACTATATTGAAGGTTGGCTATAATAGCTATTTGTGTATTAAGAGCGGAAAGTGCTATTTTGCCGCTTAAGACAAAAAGTTGCCGCGCGACGTGAAGTGGAGTGCGGCATTTTTTCGTAAACGGCAAATAGCTTTCCGCACGAGTTACACACAAGATTTTTTCTACGATCACACGATATTAAAAGTATATAGATTAAATTCAAATCTTACTACGTTAATTTGATAGAGACGGCTAACTTGACTAGCAAACGAAAAGTATGTTGTGTATATTGTGTTGCCTGCTTACTCTAGGATTAATTTTATGATACGCATAAAAATATTTGTTAGTAAGTACATCTTAAAAATAACTTACAAGATCATCGGTTAGAATAATCAAATCGTAAATTAATAGCTTTACACTGTTTTAAGTTATATTTAATTTTACAAACAAATAAATAAAATTAAAAAAAAAATAATATTAACTGGTGAGGATTGAACTCACGACCATCAGGTTTAAAGACAAATGCGCTAGGCTCTACACTAACAAGACATGTTAAATAGGGTAATGTATTTGTAATATTTTAATTATCATTTAAATATTAAAAAAAATGAGGTTAAGTATTAAATGTTCAACTAAAAGATTTAGATTAGTCTGTATATAGGCGTGCCCAAAAAGTAACTTTCCGCTTATATGCGACAATAATGTCAAACTATGACAATTCATGGAAAACGTCAACTTTCCAGTTAGATTTAAATGTGCAAAAGCCTACTTTGGATAGTGATCGTAGAAAAAAGATACAATTACTCTAATAAAATTAAAAATTAAATATCTATTATCCTGCCTTCTTTCTCCCCTCCTTTTTGTCGTTTTAGACATATAATTTGGATTATTTTTATATTTCGTCTTTTTCATTCTTTTCATTTCATAAATTCTAAAAATAAATATTCTTTAATTTTTCTTTTCAGAACAGCGTCCTCTCTGCAGCGCCGTACTTGGCTTCATTTATATTGAGTTTTGTATTTGGGGCTATTTCAGATTTTATAATTAACCACGAATATGTAACCAGAGAAAATGCAAGGAAACTATTCAATACAATTGGTAAGATATATTTTTTATATCAAATAATTTTATGTGTAGAAGTATCGATAACTACTTTCTAAAATTTAAAAGCAAGAAAAACCAAATATTTTTATCTATATTTTTCTTAGAACAGAAAATTACATAATTAAAAACTAATTTAAAAAAATGATATGTTTGTCGGTGTTTATTTTTAAATATTTCTAGTCCAGGATTATTTTTATGATAAATTTATCCATTGTGAGTTTTTAAATTGTCAACCTGTAAATAATAAAAATTTAAAATTTAACATGTTTTGGGAATGGCTTTGATGATGTGTTTGTTATCGAAGGTGCTCATATTTACTTTGTTTAAAATATTCATTTAGCACACCTTTCTTATATTCTAAAGCCCGTATTTATAAACAAATCTCAGGGGACCTATGGAAGTACTCATTTCTCTCAAGATTTTCACGAGAAATGTCATATGTCAACGCGGAAACAGCATTTTTAAAGCCAGTAAGAACTCACAGACTCCCTCGGTTTATTTCGAGAAAATTAAAATTCTTCTACTAATTTTAATCGTCACTGGCTTTAGAACACTATTTCCACGTTGACATATGACATTTTTCGTGAAACTCTAGAGAAAATTCATTTCTCTCTAGAAGGGGCTATTTTCAAAGTATGGGAGCACTCATTTTTCTCCTCTTTAGAAATGTCATTTGTCAATTGTAGAAAGAGAAATGTCGTCAATAGTGAATTTTATCTGTGCTCATTGTTAAATTAGAAATTTATTGGTTTAATTTCAAGTTATAATAGTGTTTTTGATATCCAGTGAAAGGATAAAAAATAACGCATCAAATGTGATAATGGATTGCCTTAGATCACAATTATTCTTTATGAAAGAGCTAAAACTAAATTAATTTAACAGTAATTATAGAAATATATTATAGTTATCTTATCTTAGTGTTTTTTTTTCTTTTTTGTTTTTGCTTTGCTGGAATATTGATATTGATATTTTAGTTAAATCTAGCTGTGGCTACTTTACCACGCAGCAGTTATTTAATATTACGAGCAGCGATTCATTTGTTTAATTTTATGTCTAAAATCAAACAAAAAATTACCCAGTCCTCTGTTTTCATCCCATGTTCCTATACCGTGTTCCTCCTTGTTTGTATTTTTAAAGTCGTCCTGATAGACCCCAGGACGTGAAAAATTGTGTTCCCTGTTTGTGTGTGGGTAATAAAAAATAAAAATGTTAACAATATTTTTTTTCTTTTTAATTATTTGCTCGTATTTTCATTTGACGATATAATGGACCGATCCTTTAAATGCTGTAAAAATAAGGAATTTTCGAATTACTGTTGTATGTCATGTGCAGGTATTTTCCATCCTAGTTATTTAGATCGGTCTTAAGAAGTTGTTAAATTAGGTGGTTATAGAATTTATTGTTCAAAAAAATGTCAACTACAAGTTTCAAATAATGAAGAACGTGAAAAGGGCTATATAAAAGAAATTGACAATCTACACAATAAAATTGACGAGGAAGAAAATTATATTCAACGGTTGAAGAGAGGCACACAAGAGTTTATTAACGACGTTTCTAAAGTAGAGGACAGTTTTAATATTAATATTAATACTAAACAACAAGAGCAACGACAATATATTAAGGAATTAGAAAAAGAATTGCAATCTCTTCAGACACTAAACAAGGACTTAGAGACTAGAGTTAAATTAGGTAATGATTTGAATATTCAGTTAGAAGCCAAGGTAAATGACCTAACCGAAATACATAAGGACATAAAAAACTCAATTTCTGTTCTTGAGCAAGAAAATTCATCGCTGTTTCAAGAACTAAAAGCGCTGACAAGTCTGGTGGACAATATTCAAAGAGATAACAACTCAACTACACCGGCTACATCGCAATATTTACTTCGAGATAAACCTTCCTCATCAGCTCAAAAACCCTAACTTTTAATCTTGGGTGAAGAAAATGCAAGAGGTCTTATTCAAGTAGTTAAACACATTATCATCAGCCGCTACGATAATAACTGTCAATGGTCAGCAAAATCTTCATTTGAGACCCGTATAAAAATGTGCCTTAGGTACATTTCAAATTTTAATGACCAAGATATCGTTATCCTATTCACCGGCGATGACAATCCTCGAAAAGGTAAACCCATAGCTATGGAGTCATTTGAATCCTTACTTCAGGAAAGTTGCAGAACCAATTTGTTTATTTGAGGACCTCCAAAAAGATTTAATCGCAATATTCTTAACAGATTCATCCAACAATTTGACCTTAAAATTCAATATATGCTTCGTAATTTTGAATTCTGTCATTTTATACCTTCGAAAGTTTTTTCATATGATGGTCAAATGTCCAGTTACCAGAAGCGAGAACTCATAAAACTAATTATTTTTAATTTAAAGAATCTTCAAAATAAAAATATTCTTCCTGTTTGCTACCTGGTGTAAAAATAACGCTTTTTCTCTAAATATTTCTAAGTGCACAACCATGCATTTTACAAGATCCCACAATCCTACTCTTAAATTGTTACAGTATTGACAGCGTCAACCTAGATAGATCTTCGACAGTTATTGATCTGGGCATTATTTTTGATACCACAATATCTTTTAACAACCATAGTATGCAAAGCCCTCAGAATGCTTGGCTTCATCAAAAGACATACTAGGTACGTGAATGACGCAAATGCAATCATGACACTTAACAATGGCCTGGTGAGAAGTGTCCTCGAATACTGTTCTGTTATTTGGCAACCTACTTACACCTGTCATATCAATAGAATTGAAAGGGTGCAACGTAAATTCGTAAAATACCTGCTCTTTAAACACCGATTTCATAACCATAATACATGTTATCAAATAATAATGCTTTGCGGCATGCAGAGCCTGAAATGCAGAAGAAAACAGGCTTTACTCCTATTCCTGACTAAATTATTAGGTGGTTCCATCAAGTGCGGGTCACTGCTTAAGAGAGTTCAACTATTGGTTCCTGTCCGACGGACTCGGCACACATGACTTTTGAATGTAAAAAGACACAGAACCAATTACAGACAAAGTGCATTTATTGAACGCTTATGCAAGAACTATAACAAATTTTACTCAGACTGTAATATATTTAATTGTAATATTTTGGCGCTGAAAAGGAACTTGCAACTCCTGAATGTCTAAGTTTTACTCGTGTCGTCCCGCGGTGTTGTGTTATTCTTCCTTTTTTTTAAATATTTTATATATATTTTTTAATTTATTTCATATTGTTTTAATTGTACAGTTGTTTGTGTTAGGTTAGATATACTGTACTATTTGGAGTTTTACATTCTGTAAGTGCTACATAAATAAATAAACGCTGTTTTTAAAGGCCTCAAGGATTAAAATTCCTAGGAGAATTTTAATTATGTCTAAATAAAACGAGAGAAACGGTCAATGAGTTCACATTGGCCCTAAGAGTTCTTAAAATACTGTTTTACGTTGACGTATGACATTTCTCTTGAGAGAAATGAATTCTCTCGAGTTTGAAAATAGCCTCCCTGGTAAGTCCCACTTAGCTGAGTCGTCGTTGAATGAAAATCGAAGTTTGGTTATATCGCGTGAATTTAGTGATGGGTAGTAACAAATCTGTAAATATACATAAGTTACGGATTTGCTACTGTCCATCTCTAAATTCCTGTCTAACACTGGAACCACCTGGAACTCTAGTGTTAGATTCATAATAATTATTATTAATTTTTGTAGAATTATTTCTTAAAAAAAGATGACAATTCATTTATTAAACTATGAATGTTCACAGGGCCGCCGAGAGCCAGGTCGGGCCCCGGGATAATTTTCCAGGTCGGGCCCCGTGACAATTTTATAAAAAATTAGGCCCTTTTTAATATTACATTTCTAAAAAAAAGGTCCTTCTCCTCCTCTTTATTGAATCCCTAAAAAAAGGTCTTCAAGCAAAAACTTTCCCCCTCTTGTGCCGAACTTCTGAAGAAGTAAAAACGTCCTTGCCAAAGTTGCCGGGCCCCCCTTATGCCGCTGCCGGGCCCCCACTTGAGCCCGGGCCCTGGGATTTAGTCCCGGCTACCATCCCTTTCTTGTCGGCCCTGAATGTTCATAGCTGCTATCGGTTGTCCGTTAGAGTTTTAATGTTATTTGTTTATGTTACATATTGAAATTTCTAACACTAGAGAAGTTATAACCGAACTTCGATTTTCGTTCAAGGCCTAAGAGCTAACGATCGTACCTCCAGCTGAAATTTTCTGAAGCGGTTGAATTGTTAGGATTTAGTTTAGAACCCCTACAAACGGCACGTCAGACAACTCAAAGTTGTAAAAAATATCGGTTAAAAAATGATAGTCCATTAAGTACTTCAGTAAGTTTAAACATTTAATGAGCTTTTTGTTACTCATTGGTACACCGAGTGAGCTATACAATTTATTATACAGAATGGTCTCATTCATATTCTTAACATATTTCTACAATTTACTTACACATTTTTAATCTTTTAATTACATTTTATCTTTTATAGGCACCGTAGTACCATCAATTGCACTAGTAACCTTAGGATTTTTAGATGAGAATCAACTATCTTTATCAGTTACTATGTTAGTAATTGCAGTAGGAGTGAATGCTGCTTGTTTCGCAGGATTCCAAATAAATCCTGTCGATTTATCACCAAAATTTTCTGGAGTTCTTATGGGTATAGGAAATGGTTCATCTAATACTTTTTCAATTATAGCACCGCTATTGGTTCAATTTGTTGTTGCAGATGATGAGGTAAGTTGTATGATATTTTGAACAATTGTTTTTTGTCATTACCTTTCAATCAGCTTCCTGTTGTGTTTAAACAATTTAAATTAGAACTAACAAATTCACGCTCCTTCACCCATCCGCTATTTTTTCAAAGACATCAAGTTGTACAAAAGAATTCTAAGCACCCTTGAAATAAATGAAATCTGATTATAGAATTATTATCGATACTTTTTTAATATTTTAGACAAATAAAAAACTATGGAGGATTATCTTCATCACTGCAGCTTGCATTTACACTGCCTCGGATATTTTTTACGTCATCTTTGCATCAGGAAAAGTGCAGTACTGGAACGATTTGGAGCAGGTAGCCAAAACTGATAAGAAAAAAGAAAAATTACATGAAGAAGCGTTGAATTCAAAATAAATTAATATTTAATAAGTAATTGAAATCTGTGATATGCAACTTATGTAACTCATAAGTATTAAGTAATTGTAGGTTTCTGTGTTAAAATTTTTTCTATATTCAATTTTTTGGATCGAAGACAACTGAAAGTCAAAATACATATTATTTATATCTCGAAACAGTTTATTTAAAAGTATTTTTCTACAAGCGTGCGAGAAGATGATCTTCTCGCACGCAACTTAAACTGTATGTTGCACCTAATGTCATTATACAGGTTAATTCTCTATTTTAGAAATAAATGCGCTTGTAGAAAAAATGTTGATCGTAACACGTGCTAGAAGCACTTTTACGTACTCACCTGCTTACCCGTAAAAGTGCATCTTCTAGCACTTGTTGCGATAACTACTATTTTGTATACACTCAAACATGTAAAAATTGTTTTATAACCTGTGAATTTAATGTACAAACTATATTTAAAAGCATAGTTTATTAAATTTGAGCTAACAGCACTTCAATAAAAAATAAAAATTCATATTTTTTTAATAAAATTTAATTCACTTTGCAGTTCGCAAAAATGAAAAGAAAAGGCTGAGTCACCGGCTGATATGAATACTAAAGGACCTGATCCCACATTCTATTCTTCGGTCCTCTTTGTGAACGATGTTTTTATTAACATCTGCAATAACACAAATTTTTATTTTTTCTACACACAAATTTATTGATTTTTCCAACTATATGTTGTCTTTGTATCTCCTATCGTTTGACTCTAATGTGGGTACATACCTTATAACATTTATTAAACTTGAATTTTTAAACTTTATACATATATGCCAAATGATGACCAGGATCAAGATTGCCGAAAAGAGTTTGTTTTAATGTTATAATTTTATGTAGTATCGTTTTTGAGTGTTTCTTTTATTCGCGATTCTAACTGAGTGATACGCCCTCTGGAGGAAATTTGTAGAAGGTGCCTATAAGTAGGATATCGTTCAGTGTTGCCAGAAGTAGCAAAATTACGTTACGTCGTCGGATTTTAGTTCTTAAAGAAGTGGATAAGACCTTTTATTTAAGAATAAAAATTTGTGTCTAGGAATATGTAATCATACTATATATTTAAGGATTTTTTTATAAAACCGATTTATTATATTGATTTTTTTAAATTTAAGTTCATTTATTAATTTTGTTTTAAAATTAGTTCATCATTTGGCAACATTGGCGTTCGTGTTCATTGTTTACATTTTAATTTGTATCAATTACAATTCGAGTTTTTTAGCTTTAAATTTGTTTATTTCTTATAGTATAGTAAGTAGTATTTATATTAAAAATGAAATCTGTGAAAAAGCCCCCAGCAAATTGCAATTTATATGGTGTTAATGCCAAAATCAAAACTGAAGTATTCATTATTTTCCAAGCGCAAGTCGTAAAATTTTATTTTTTATCATAAATGGAGAGGTATCTACAAATTCACAATAATGAAATTTTGCAAAACATTGTTTAGAATCAAACTATAATCTGATTTGTGACGGTTTTATTACCATTTACATGTATAAAAAGTACTACACAATTCACTTTATAATATAAGAATAGTAAGATTTTTAAATAAGTTCATTAATAATAAACGTTTGGTACCTGAAATGTCCTTTAAACCACATAATAAAAGATATCCTGGGTTTAGTAAATACATATTTCTGGATGTTCTTGTTGCAATCAATAGGTGAATATTTCCAACAAATTAAGTGATACACATGATAAATATTATATTTATGACGAAAGCACGAAAACTAAACCTAAATTAACACTAAATAAAACTAAAAAACACTATTACAATGAGAATATTATCTAAAAACAGTTAAAAAATCACAAATATTAAATCTGCCCAAAACAAACACAAGTACCTAAATAAACAAACATCCTACTTATAAGTGACAAATGACAGGCGCGCGAAAATTAATTTGAATCGCGAATAGCATAACTTTAGTTTATAAAGACTAATGATAAGGAGACGAATTGGCAATGGTCAAATTTCAAATTTCCGTATATCTTTTTATAAAATTCGCGAAATTGACTGTAGTTGGCATGTCGAATAACAGCGGTGTCAATTTTCTATGTAAGTCAATGTAAAATGAAGTGGTTTTTTAAAAAAATGGTGAAAAGAATCAAAATAATGTGAAAAAAGTACCTGAGTACAAGTAACATAAGTGATAAAAAACATCAAAGCAAGATTTACGTCGTTCCACATTGTAAAACAGGATACAAATCAAATGTAAAACTAAAGAAAACACAAGGAGAACTCAAATCAATGTCTTTTTAAAGCTTCTAATGTAAGTAAAATAATATATTTATGTCTAAATATAATATTTATTGTAAACTATTCACAATATGTATCTTACGTAGTGTAGTTTATTTTATTACAAGTTAATATAATATAAAATTTTACAGTCATAGATCCTGACTTTACAAACAACAATAATTATACATTATATTTAAGTTACTAGAAAAGAAAATTTATTTTTTATAGAGTTTTATTGTTAGATAAAGAGTTGCTACTGTTATTTTGTTGTTGTTGTTGTTGTTGTTGTTGTTGTTGTTGTTGTTGTTGTTGTTGTTGTTGTTATTGTTGAACCCCAATTGTATCATTGTAAATGTTTTTTATAGGATACTAAACGCTTAGAACAGTGGCAGCATATATATTGTTCCTAGTGCCGATAAAGCACTTTCTAGAGATGATGCTGTTCTATAATTTTTAGAAGATATCAAATATTATGAGACTATTTTTACTGATGGTACTGTTAGCAAAATAAAAAGTGGAAAGCTGAAATTAAAGGATGAGGGAATACCATGTACATTCCCAAATCTCCCTTTATACTTGTATTACAACAATACAAAAATCTGTTAACTGTGTTTTATTTTGCTCTTAAAACTATACATTGGTTCAACTCAAAAAAAAATTGTCACAAAATTGTACTTATCAAATTTCAGCATTTAACAAATCTTTTTGAATTTGGTCATACCTACCTAATTTGTATTTTATATGTATAGATAAATTAAATAATTTATCAATTAAAACATGCAAGACTTATTTAGAAATAAATACAACAGTATATTCTGTGCTTTATTTAGCCATAAATAAGTTCATTTTTATTATTTTGACAAAATTATATATAATTCCCATAAGAAGCCATGTATTGTAAACACTGTAAGCAGTGCCAGCACCAAAGATATCGGATAAATAGATACGCCTTGTATACATTACACTTGTCCGCAACTTTTTTTTGACAGTACGCTCTTCCTATGTTGTCAGATCTCTTTCATCAAATATCAAACATTAAATTTTTATTAAAAAAATTACTATTACCTTTAATACAATCTAATAAAAAAAGGAAATAAAGAATTGAAAGCATCAATATGAGTTTTTTATTAATTGCAATCACTTAAGACTTTTATTTAGCTATTTTTACATGTGTATCATATGTGAATATTTAACATTCTGGTATATATCTCTTAAGTTTGGCAACCTAAGACATTTTGCTGATGTTATCAAAGTGACAGATCAAATTTTATTGTGATTTTTGTGTTTTTTTGTAGTTTTCAAGAATAATTTAAACCTTGAACTTTTTAATAAGGACTTCTACGATGGGGAGGAAATGTATAGCGTGCGGAAATACGCAGAATAAGAATGTTATTCGATCATTTCATAAGTAAGATTATGTTAGCATAGACGTAGGCATATACGGGGAATAAGGCTTAATTTATTTAACAGTGTAAAAGTATTTAGCACTAGCATTGTTTATTTAAATAATAATGTTCTATATTTTCTGATCAGGTTTCCTAGAGAAATTATTCAACGTACAATTTGGCTGCAAAATCTATGCTTTGTGGAGGAAGACATTATGAAAATGAAAGAAGCCTTAATATGTTCTGACCATTTTTGCATGGCAGACATTTATGAAAATTTAAGTGGTAGACACATCTTAAAATATAATGCCATACCTATGAAGTAAGTACAGTGCGCAAATATGGGGTAATTTTGTTGATTTCTCCTTAAATTTGTGTGTTTTTTAATGGACTGTATGAATAGATTTTACTTGTTTTGGGTATTCAAACTTCGACACCACTTTTAATAGAGTTTATTACAATATTATTCGGTATCCAACAAAAGAACAAGTTGTTGATACGAAACACAGGCACAAACAATGCTAGAATACGTCTAGTATGAGGCTACTTGCTTTTCTAACTGTTTTACTTAATAACACCCCGAGATAATAAGTTTTAATTCACTTTTTCCGAGAAATAAGTGCCGGCCGGCCAATGCCCACAAAGTCCGAGAAAACTCACACACCACAAGTACATCCTTCTTGTCTTGAGTCAAGATTGCTTCTGTTTTAAACTAAACAATCTCCGAGATTCAAGGTTGCCAACTTTTAAAATTTTATTTACCGTACCGCTCAATTCATATTACCGTACATGGCCTCCCACTACCGTACACTTTTATTTTGTACAAAATCTATATTGTGTTCAATATTTTTGTTGGGCTTCTAAAAAACAAAAAAAGATCCTCATCATATTTTAATCAATCTCTAGTCCTTCTACCTAGCTTCAAAAAAGCTTATTTTTGTTCAAAAAACAGAAGAACAGGTCCTTTTAAAGAACATGTGCTGTAAAAAAAATTAAATGGCATTTTTACATTAGATTAGACAATGTCATTTTATTCATCATTTAGGACCGATTCCACCGTTATGTTAAACGAAGTTTAAAATGACATTTTTACATACAACGTCATTTAAATCTCCGTTTAACACAACGGTGGAATCGGTCCTTAGTAATTTAAACTTCGTTTAACACAACGGTGGAATCTAGGGTTGCCACCCTCTTCTACTAAAAAAAAGGTCGACTAATGTGTAACAAAAATGCCCTCGTCCTTCTACTGAGCTTCTAAAAAGCTTCTCAGCTTGTATCTTTTTGTACAAGCCAGGTCTCTTTCCCCTTTCAACGATATCGAAGAATAAAACAGGACATGCGCCGTCAAAAAGGACATTTTAAGCTTTGAAAAGTACCAAGGACATTTTGCTTGAAAAAAAGACTGTCCTTTTCAAAAAAGGACAGATGGCAACCTTAGTGGAATTAGTCCTTACACAACTCAAAGTCTTTGCTAGTTCTGTTCAAAATACCGTACGTTTACCGTACGTTTTATGTAAATACCGTACTTTTATGTACGGTAATTACCGTACGATTGGCAACCCTGCCGAGATTGCACAGTTTATAAGAGGAGGTAAAAAATAAGAGGGAATTGCCAGGGTTGGTTGGAGTTACGTCATGAACTACCAATAGTACCAATCAAACATAAATGATGTTGGTTGCATAATGTTATATGCGGTTTAGCAGTTAATTATATAATAAGGGGCGAGAGGAACAAATATATTTAAATTCGGTGTCTAGCGGCGTAGGGGAAAGAGGAGTAAAATAATTGATGTATTCTGGCGGAGAATAATGTTAAGTTATTTTCCAACATACAGTATTTATTATGGGTATTTTTATAATATGTAAACTCTAAAATTATACAGAAATTATCACATTTTACAGAATTTTGGGAGAGGTAGTTGAAGAGGCGAAAAATGAAGAAGAAAAAAAGACTGCATCACCAGTAAGGTAACTTAATCATTTATATTGAGAAAAGCATACAATTCTATATAATTTTTTTTTAGTTTTTTAAAGAACAATGAAGATCCGTGCACATCTAGTACTCCTACAGGTCCTAGTGTGTCTGGATCACCACTTCCTAAAAGGTAATATAAATTTTTGGATTCTTCTTTATGTAAATAACTTATTTAAGAAAATTATCATTGCTTAAGTCAATACTAAATTAAATATAAAATATTTTAGATATTCCAATTATTATATACTTAATTCTTTTTGTAGGAGAAAATTAATTAAGCCCCGTTACTTAGCTGATATTCATTCATCAGACATGTCCAGCCCAACTGCTAAAAAAGCCTTAAAATTTGCAAAATTGATAATAGAAAAACAACGTAGAAAAATATCTACTCTACAAAGGCAGAATCGAAGATTAAGATCTAAAATTACTAATCTAAATTCTCTATTGGCCCATTTGAAAACAAATCAGTACATTTCGCCATCGGCAGAATCTATTATAGAGGTACTAATAAATCAATTAAAAAACAAACGTAGAACCAATAACATCTTGATTGAACCTCCATAGCCAGTTTTACTGGTTTTAAATTTTTTAGGAAATTATTTCGCGATCGTAGGAAAATTATTGTATGTAACTTGTGTAAAAGTGATTTTTCACACAAAAATATCACTTTTCACACAAAAATATCACTTTTCACACTTGTAATATATTATAGTATTTCAATTTCCGATAGTATTATGTATGTTAAATGAATAACCTTTATTTATTTGTACATACCAAGATAGAAAGTATGTTTATTATTAAATACAATGAGTTTTTCAGGCTACTCTACCTGGAAGTGCTGCTGAAGTAATGAAAATGATTTTAAAAGGTTCTTCTCATCAAAAATATTCACCTGTTTTAAGGACATTTGCCTTAACATTAAATTTTTACTCCGCAAAGGCATACAATTTTGTTAGAGATACATTTAATAATTCGCTGCCACATCCAAGGACTCTAACAAAGTGGTACAGTGTAATTGATGGCAAACCAGGATTTACAAAAGAATCACTTCGTGCTATAGAAGCGAAAATTTCAACTTCAACAAAAAAGGTTTGTGTAAACCTAGTTCTTGATGAAATTCACATCATGAAGAAGGTTGAATGGACCGGAAAAGAAGTTATTGGATACATCGATTTGGGAACCAAATTAAGATCGGACTGTATTCCAGAAGCTACACAAGCATTAGTTTTTATGGTAGTAGCTATGAATGATTTGTGGAAAATTCCAGTTGGCTATTTTTTTATAGAAAGTTTAACCGGATCTGAAAAAGCCAATTTAGTTAAAGAATGTTTAAAATTTCTTGGTGGAGTTAACATCAAAGTGACTTCTGTAACGTTTGATGGAGCATCAGCTAATATAACTATGATGAAGTGTCTGGGAGCAAACATAGATACGCCATCTTCATTAACTACTTATTTCATTCATCCAACAACACATGAGCAAGTGTATTTTTTTTTGGATCCATGTCATATGCTCAAATTGGTCAGAAATACATTCGGAACTGCTGGTAATGTTTTAAAAGATGGAAAAAATAGGGAAATAAAGTGGGATTACATAAGGAAACTAATACATCTTCAAGAAAATGAAGGGCTGTTAGCAGGAACAAAACTGAAAGCTCGGCACCTACAGTGGTTTAGAGAAAAAATGCGTGTTAGAATTGCTGTTCAAATTCTAAGTAAAAGTGTTTCTGATGCTCTAATATTTGTCGAAAATGATTTAAAATTACCTGACTTTGTTGGTTCTGAAGCAACTTCAGATTTCATATTACTTTTTAATAATATTTTTGATATTTTTAATTCTAAAAATTTTTTTGCCAAATATAAGTTCAAGCAACCTGCATCTGAAAAGAATTGGCAGGATATATGTAAATATTTCGATCGGGTTTGTAAATATATAATAGAATTAGAATTAAATAATGAACCCGTTGTTGTTAGTGGTAGGAAGACAGGTTTCTTAGGGTTCTTAATTTGCATTGAAAGCATGAAATGTCTGTTTTGGGATTCAGTAGTAATGAATAAAAATTTAGATTTTATTCTTACTTACAAGCTTTCTCAGGACCATTTGGAACTTTTTTTTAGTGCAGTTCGTAATAGATGTGGCTTCAATAACAATCCCACATGCAGATTGTTTCAAAATTGTTATAAAAAATTATTAATTCAAAATTAAGTGAAGTCAAATAAAACTGCCAATGCAATTGCTTTAGATGGCACCAGCATCTTGGATTGTAGCAGCACTAGTAGCAAAATTGCGTTAAATTTAAAATGTTACGAATCAGACACTTCTGAAGAAAATTTGGAATTTACAAATGAGCTTCGTGACCATGATTATCTATCTATATATTTTCTGAGCGAATACATTCAGGATGTAGTTGCCTACATTTCTGGTTTTATAGTAAAATCCTTGAAGACCAAGATTCACTGCAAACAGTGTTTTGCGATTTTAGAAGGAGATTACAGTTTATCAAAACTGCAAAATCAAAAAACTTACGGAAAATTACAAAAAGCTTCTAGATTTGTAGTTACTGTTTGTAGTGAAGCTGAAAAATGTATAAAAACAGTTTCAATGAACATACACAGTAATAATATTATTAACATTGCCAATATAAAATGTAAATTAGTAAATAGTTCTATGCGATATTTGCCTTCAAATATTTTTGATGTTTTTTCTAACCATATTTTTGATTTTGAACCACTTAATGACCATTGCATTACTGTCACGAAGCTCATTTTAGATAAATATATAGACATTCGACTTCATCATGAATTTAATAAATTAAAAACTGTTAATAAAGCCAGAGTGAGAAGTTTACTTACAAAAAGCATTTTATTTCAGAATCAGTAATTTTTAATTTTAATTATTTGTTTTTATAATTTTCCTTCAGTATTTTTTCTATCCGGACAAATTAGAAATAAAGTTATTGTACCATTACACAAATAATGCCAAAAATAGGTGTCGTGACATGCAACCCAAATGGCATGTAATGGAAAGATCCTATTTGTATATTTATGTATCTAAAATAAAATTGTTCTATTGTTTTTAATAAGTTTTTTATATCATAAAAAAGGTAGTCCGCAATATATTTATTCTTTTTTCGAACTGTAGAAAAGGATTTCTGACAATACCCATGTAAAAATAATAATAAATGGCTTTATATTTTTACTTACTCTTCATGTATTTAAAAAAAAAGATAATATATAATAAAATATTAACAAAAATGTTCTTCCACTTTGAGCTACCTACTATTTTAATCTATAAGAAAATATATAAAATGACTTTTTGAATGCCCTGTATAATATTGAATATGTTTTCTTTAAATTTACCTCTGATTCCGAAGACCCATATGTTATTGCTTTGGTCATTAAATAATGTTTACTAAAAATATATGTAAACCCTCCCGAAACACTACGTCTATGTGCGACGTACGATTCCCCTTTCCCCGTCTGGTATAATGCAAAAAGTCAAATTAGGCATAGTCGTTGTCAGTGTCAATTTGGTTTTCTCTTCGTAATTATTTGAATTTCGTTTAGTTTTTAATAGTTTTGCGTTTGATTTCATTTATATAAGTGTAGTTTATAAGTGGGAAAATCATTCCTTAGTGGTTTTCATGGCAGCTTTTAGCGGGGGTGTGCCCCCCGACAAATTTTTAAGTGACAGGGATGTCGATATGAATATGCAGGACAGTCTAAATAACCACCAAGAATTCTCGTCAAAGCAAATGCAGCCGAACCCGATAAGTACCCCTAATTCATTTAATGATTTAGTTATTAATAGTCAATCATCAATTCAAAGTCAAACGACAGATGGTAAATTTGAGATGTTAGTTGCCGATCAAAAAAAAAATTAGACCTATTTATAATTACGATAAAATGGATTTAGGGCCATTTTACATTTACATAGAGAATGAGGATAGTAATTTTAGTGGCAAATTAAATGCAGTGAAAATAGGTGAAATATTATTTACCTTACACCCCGAAATAGACAATAAAATTAAAAAAATTGATTCGGTTGGACGTAAAAGATTTTAACAGTGCCAATAGTTTAGTAAATTCTAAATTAATTATTCAGAAAAATTTAATTGCTTATATCCCGAAATTTCAACTTTTTAGAATAGGGGTAATAAGAGACATAGATATAGATATTTCAGAAGAATATCTTAAACGCAAAATTAAACAACACGGCCTCCATTGTAAATTTACTGTAGATTATGTTAAAAGAATAATGAAAAAAGTAAAATTAAATGATAATAATTTTGAATTAAAACCAACTAAATCAATTATAGTATCGTTTAAAAGTCAAAATTTACCTAAGTACGTTGAAATTAATCATGTTTTACATGAAGTTCAAAAATATGAACAAAAAGTAATAATGTGCTATAATTGTTATAGATACGGTCATATGAGTAAACAGTGTAAAAGTAATCCCAGATGTCTTAAATGTCTTGAATCACATTCTACAGACCAATGTTCTAAATTAGAAATTATTAGAAAATGTTTTGCATGTGAAGGTGAACACTTCACAAATGATTGGAAACATTGTCCAGAATTTGATCGCCAAAAAAAGATTAAAAATTATATGTCTGAATCAAATTTATCTTTTAAAGAAAGTAGCTTGCACTTCCCTAAGATAACTTACGCTTCTATTACATCTAATAATTCTTCATCGAGTCAATCCCAACCATCTACTAATAAACCATCTCCTCTATCACCGCCTATTATACAACCGACGATAACCTCTTTGCGGCCTAAATCCTTCGAATTTCCTTCAAAATCAAACACTTATACAATAACAAAGTCATCTAAACCCAAACGAATCCATCCATCTTCTCCAGACTCATTATCAATAGAGCATAATAAAATCATTAAAATGAGCACTCTTCCTTCTAGACCTGGAGGAATCATTGCATCTCCCTCGTATCAGTCTGTTCTTCATTTGGAAAAATCAAATGATTTAAATGATGTACCTAAGGAATTATTTGAAATAATCTCACAAGTGATTCTAAATATTATTACCAATTTAAAACAAAATCAAAATTTCGAAATGCCAGAAAAATCTATTTTAGCGAATCTAATAAATTCTATTTTGAGTTCTCTCTTATATAATAATGAATAGTTTGGTTATATGTCAATGGAATTGTAAATCGGCTAACTCTAATAGAGATAACCTTTGTCGTCTACTAAACGAATACAAAATTCAAATCGCTTTTTTATCAGAAACTAGATTCAAACCAGAAAGATATATTAATTTTCCTGGATTTAATATTGTTAGAGACGATCGCCAATCTGAAAATGCTGGTGGTGGTTCAGCAATTTTAATAAATTCAAATTTTTATTACGAAGAATGTCAGATGATTGTTGACTTACCTAATGTTAATAAGGTTGGGATCAAAATTAAATTTAAATCTCAAACTATAACATTTGTTTCAATTTATGTTCCTCCAGGAGCCAAAATAACATTATATCAGTGGAATAACTTTATAAAATCTTTAAAGAAGCCTTTTATCATTGGTGGAGATTTTAACGCTCATCACATTGCTTGGGGAGTAGATAATCAAACAGATCTGAAAGGAAAGATTCTGATGGACTGTTTGGACAATAATAACCTTGTATTTAAGAATGATGGCTCTCCCACCTTTTTTGGTAATCACTATACTGCCAAATCTGCAATTGATCTGACTATTTGTACTCCTGACCTTAGCCATTTGATTAGCTGGAATACTCTTAAAGACCTATTCAGCTCTGATCATGTACCAATATTAATAGAGTTAAATGATCAACCATCTCTCTTTACTAATCCCTTTTCTAAGAAATGGAACTTAAAGAAAGCTGATTGGAGACTATATGAACAAATGTCAGAAGACATTTTTCTTCAAAATAATGCTCCATTATCCTATGAAATGTTCTTACATAATATTAATACTATTGCTTCTAATTCCATACCCAAGTACAAAAATAAAAAAACATCATCCAAAGGAAAAGAATGGTGGAACACAAAATGCGATGAAGTAGTAACAAGAAGACGTCAAAGTTTTCACTTCTTCCAAATCAACCCAAATCAAGAAAACTTAATTAAATTCAAGAAAGATGATGCTATTGCCAAAAAGGTAATAAAAGAGACTAAAAGAGATAGTTGGAGAAAATACGTTAGCTCTTTAAATAGATCTGTGCCCATTAAAGAAGTATGGTGCAAAGTTAATACACTAAAAAATAGAAAAAGTGAAAATAAACTCCCTATAATACTCTCAGAATCTACGTGGATAGAAGATTTTCATCAAAATATTACTCCTCCTTCCGCCAATTTATAAATACCTTACCAATTATCAATGTCACCTTTTAATAATTATCCTGAAGATGTTCGTTATCTTCTTAAACCTTTTTCAGATGTTGAACTCCATTTCGCTTTAAAAAAGAACACTAATACTTCTCCAGGAGTCGATGATATCCACTACCCAATGTTGACTAACTTGTCAACTGCTGGTAAAGCTGCTTTGTTAGCCATATATAATAATATATGGCGTGGTAGGGCAGAGATACCCAGTGATTGGCATGTTTATATTATCCTACCTATTTTAAAACCAGGAAAATCTTCAAAAAACTGGGATTCTTATCGTCCAATAGGTCTTGCTTCATGCATACTTAAAACATATGAGAGACTTATTAAGACTCGTATGGAATTCTGGCTAGAAAAAAACAATAAATTATCAAAAACTCAATTTGGTTTTAGAAAAGGAAAATCTACTCAAGAGAGTCTTGGACATTTATTAGCAGACGTTTACAATGCCCTCACATTTCGTAAATCAGTTAGTGCTTTATTTTTAGATATAAAGGGAGCATATGATAGCGTAAATCTCTATATTCTCTCTAAAAAGATGTCTGAAATGGGCATTCCAGCTACTATTATACATAATATAATTAGTTTATACGTTAATAGAGAAGTATACATAAGAATAAATGGGGATAAAACTAACTCTCGTTATACATCATTAGGACTTCCGCAAGGCAGTATTTTAAGTCCTCTTTTGTATATATTATATACTGCAGATTTAGAAGAACAATTTCCAGAGCACATAAGAATTTTACAGTACGCCGACGATATTGCAATTTACGTGGAAAATAAATCGATAGATAAATGTAATGAACTCCTCAAAGAAGCATTTATTGTCACAACAAATTGGGCTAGAAATAATAATTTTGCTATTTCAGAAAATAAGTCGTCAGTCGTTACATTCACTAGAAAACGTTTTAATCCTCCTAATTATGTACAATTTGAAAACAGTATCTTCCCTTATAAAACTTCAGTTAAATTTCTTGGTTTATATTTAGATTACAAATTAAACTGGAAAGTACACATAAATTACATTTTACGAAGGACTGAAAATGCTATGAATATTCTCAAGACTGTAAACGTTAGTGATTGGGGAGCAGATCCAAATATCTCTTTATTATTATTTAAAAATCTAATTAGATCTATCTTGGATTATGGATCAATATTCTATGGTTCTGCATCAAATTCCACAATTCAAAAAATTGAACGAATAAAAAATAATAATAATAATAATAACGTAATAAAGCTTTAAGACTATGCATTGGTTATCTGCCTAGCACACCTATCAAGGTTATGGAAGCGGAACTTTGTGAACCCTCATTAATTTTACGCAGACAATTTTTAGGAATTAAATTTATAGTCCTTTTAGTTGTAAGTGGTAAAACATTGCTAAATAAAATTGTACAATTAACTACCAGCTGCTTAACACATCAATATTGGAAAAAGAAAAAATTGCCATTATTTGTAGAAAGTTTTCTTGATTATTCAAATATATTTACCGGAATTAATCCAAAAGAACACATGTCCTATTTAAAGTTAAATTACGAAGACTATTTAGTACCGTTCAGTTGTCATTTCAGTAAAATTCAAGCAACTGACGCCCTGACAAAAATTGATCATTTATTATATGTTGAAAATTACTGGGAAAATTACCAAAAGCTATACACAGATGGTTCAAAAAAAGACGGAAAAGTTGCCTATGCTATATATTATCCACAAAAAGCTATGAAAATTCAAAATAGATTACCCGATTTAATGACAATTTATACAGCAGAACTTATAGCAGTTAAAGAGGCTTTCAAAATATGTATAGAACAACAAGAAATAGATTATATAATTTTTACGGACTGCAAAAGCATTGTTCAAAAATTAAGAGATATTACAATTAACAACGAAATAAATTATATTATCTATGAAATAATTGCTCTAAATAGTGAGGCAAGAAAAAAGGGAAAAAATATAACGTTATGTTGGATAAAGTCACATATTGGAATTAAAAATAACGAAATTGTAGATGATTTGGCAAAAAAAGGAACTGATGATAATATCATCATAAATTCATATCAAGTCCCAAGAGGCGATTTAAATTGCTATATTAAATTATTTGAATTAAGTAAGTGGCAAGACAATTATAATTGTTCAGACAAAGGTCAATTTTTTAAAAACATTCAAAGCAAGATACCCTCCATACCATGGTTTAGCAAATTCAGCAACAGAAGTTTTATTAGAACGACTTGTAGAATTAGAAGTAATCATTGCCTGACTCCAAATTATAAAAGAAGAATGGGATTGGTAGACAATGATGAATGCATCTGCGGCGAGGTAGTCGATTTACAACATTTACTTTTAGAATGTATTTTAAATGATATTCACATATCAAATCTATATACCAAACTTATTCAACATAATGTCCAACTACCTATTAATTTGTCACACCTTCTCGCCCTCAAGAATTTCGATGTATACAAAATTATTTATAATCATGTAAACTCCTTAAATTTGAAGCTCTGATGAAAAGAATTAAAATATGTACAAAAATAAAAAATAATATAAAAAAAACTAAATATTAAAAAAAAACAAAATTGAAACAAAAAAAAATGCAAAAAAAAGAAAAACAAAAAAAAAAACAAACAAAAACAAGTAAAAAACAAAAACAGACTAAAAAATTAAAAACAAGCAAAAACATGAGCTAGAAAAAACCTATTATAGGATTTACTTCTTAATAATGTATTTAGAGAAATTTGTATTTTTCAAATAAAATGTGAACTGTGAAATATTGTAAGGATAGAACTTAAAATTGAATTGACACAAAATAAACTTTATTAAAATTAATTAAAGATTGACTGGCCAGTTGGTTTTGAAACCAGTGCCAAACAGAAATACATACACACACACACACACGTCTGGTATAATGTGCGGACAGAAGGTGTATTGGGTATACAGTGTGAAGGGCGAGTTTATCTTAGATAATATGATGTCTATGGCCAGCACCCATGCGGTTAATTGTAAAAGCTCAATTACCGTGCGTTTTTTGGGACCGTATTTTGAGTATGCTGTTTCGCCTCCTTATCTCTAGTCTTCATACTTGAGTCACAGCTTATACAATTGTATAAGCTGTGCTTGAGTCATAGATAAACTAATAAAGAAGATGGTCGGATTCTGTGTTAATCTTTGGAAACGTAGTGCTGCGAATTAGTATGGAACGGATCTTTTTTGAACTACACTGGCTGATTGATTTGTCAGTAAGAGGCATAAAAAAAAGAAGAGTGTTAACGTAACCGCGGTTCATTCAAATATCCTTTATTTATTTATATTTTGTGGGGTTCATTACTTTAAAAAGAAAAACTAATATTTATATTAAAATATTGTATTTAACATATATATATTAGTTTTTTTTAGTTATAAAACCCCAAAAAATGTATACAAAAAATATTTACACTGAAATAAAATATAAGACAAATATATTTAAATTATTTATTATACAGTAATACATACATAATGTGACAATAAAGAACAATTGTAAGTGAAATGAATACTAGTTTCCCCACATTCTTGTAAAAATGGACCATACTTTGATGGGCGTCAGGTGTTTCCTATAAAAACAAAACAAAAAGTGTACATATATGTTATTGAACAATTTCTCTTATCAAAATGTTAACCATTTTTATAAAACTAAGTTATTTTTAATTATTTGACGAAGATTGAGAACGACGCAGTACGTGGAGTGTTCAATCATCTGAGTGCGATAAGGACAATCCACTCTAGTTGTCCAGTATATTTTTTCTACGACCCTCTAACGAAAATTTCCAATTTTTTAAAATTATTTTGGGTAACTAAGATAAAATTTCCAATTTAAAAATAATTTATGACTTACTAATTTATTTTCATAATTAATTTCAAGAACTAAAAAATATACTGACAATTAGTTTGACAAAATTGTGACATTTAAAATTTAAAAAATTAATAATAGCCCAGTGAACAAATAATGAACTGTGATTGGTGGATTTCATATCCATGCAGTGTTCTTACTAGGTAGAATGGATACATGACTTGAACCCAATGGCTTACTTTTTCATTTTGTAGTCTGTGAGTAGAATAGCTATATCCATGTGGGTATGGAAAAAAACTATTTCTGTTTATTCCTCATAATGCAATAGTCCATTTGAATTGTTTTAACTTTAAATTAACAAATCTAATTGGTTTAATAAATCTGATTAAAATTTGTTATTCAAAATATTAAGTATAATTTTATTTTCTGCACATAAATGTGTTGCATTATATGTATAATAAATTCAGGATGATATTAAAAGGACCTTTCATTTTTAACAGACGAAAAAAGGATATCCCTTAAATTCTGTTATCAATTAATCATTAAGGTACACAGGCCCATCACCAGGGCAAGGTTTCAATTCAAAAGGAGGAAAAAGTGAAACTTGACAATAACTATTAATTATATATAAATTAATAAAAAATAAAGGTGAACTTTAACAATAAAATTATTTAGTATAGGTTTACTACAATTTATGAAAATATAGCTTAATTGATTAATCTCTTTACTACACAACTTATTAGTTATAAATCAAAAATTGAAGAATTTGTTAGTACTTGCCAACTTTAGCCAGTAAGTGAAAAGCAGCAACTCTTGAGGTTTGAAAATATCTTCTTTTGAGAATTTGCTTTCAGTTTACTGTTGCCCGCATCCCACCACGAGGAGGTAAAGCAGTGGACTAATCACCGAGGATGCTTTTTTTATTTTATTTATTCTAAAAAAGGAGCACACCTAACAAACAGTACCATCTCTACATAAAAAAAATATCAAAGATTATAAATAAATTGTTAACCAAATATAGAGATAGTATTGGTAAATAAAATGAAAATAAACACAAAACGTAAACACAACAGGAGCATTCTGAAACTGAAAAATAGATTAGATTTTTGTTTTTTGCATTTATTATGTACTTTTTTTGTATTTTCTTATTTTTCATTTTTTTTGTATTTTTGTAGTTTTATTTTTTTTTGTATTTTGGTAGTTTTTCTTTTTTTTTGTATTTTTGTAGTTTTTCTGTTTTTTTTTGTATTTTTAGTTTTTTTTAATTTTTTTTGTGATGCCTTTCTAAAACAAAAAGTAAATAAAAATTCTATAAAAAAAAATCAGGTACATAAATTCTAAAAAGGCATCAATTTTTTATTTTTTGTTTTTCAGTCTTTTATTAATTTTGTAGTCATTACTGAATTCATTGTAATATTTACGAATGATTAAAGTTACACATATATCCAACAAATCTGAAAGAATTTTGGACCGGTGGGTTTCACAAGAAAACCAATCAAAAGAAACAATAGAAATTAGATATGACTTAATTTTAGATTTAATATCACAAACGTGTCCATATTCTTTCAGAGCTGTATAGATAATATCATACACGTCAGAAAGAAATATTACAACATTTTCAGTAACATACATTATAACCTTTGTTTATCATCATTTTCTTTAAACATGGTAAACATATGTCGTGCCTCTAATGCATCTGCCAAAAGATTGGTTCTGCAAAGATCACAGTCGACATTTTTTATTTTTTTTACAACAAATCCAGCAACATAAGTTGTGGCTTGGGAATCAAATTTATTGTCTGACAATGATAATTTGCGGTTTTTATCAATATTTAAAGTGAACATTTCATTGTACTTATACACTTTTGAAGGCTTCGGTTCCTGACTGACTAAAAATATTTCTAAATTATCTAATAAAGAGCCTTCATCTTGTTCACAATTGGCACCATAACTTTTTCTTGAAACTAAATTACTTAAGACAGATATCTTTAAATTGGATACAAATTGAAAACAATTAGGGTTAGTATTTGCAGCTCCACACTGTCTTATGGACCCAAACATATTTTCAATAGGATCTTGGTTTAAAGATCTGGGTCTTAAATATTTCATCCCCAATGAAGAACAGGTATTGAACAAATCACGAACCCCATTAATGGTTATTAACCAGCAGTTTTTAAAAGGTAAACTAGATTTTACTTTATTATTTTTCCTTACAAATTTAGGATGGAAAGACCAACTCTTTATTTTACTTTCTACTTTCTCCCAAAATTTAAAATGTGCCGATTTCTTAGAAATACACCTTCTTAATGGTTTTCCACAATCTGGAGTTGGTTTGCTTCCATTTAAACTGTCAAACAAATTATCTATGTCTTCCACAAATTCTGCAGTATCAATTGCAGATGCTGCTAGACTTCCAGGAGCAGAACCAATCATGCTTTCTATAGCTGCAGACATTGTATGGCTTAGAACTTTAGCGGCAACTGATACTTTCATTTTTAAACGGTTGTTACGGCTTACATCAAAATATTGCTCCCTGATTTTATAAAGAGTTTGAAATCTTTTTGACCGATCTAAATTATATGCTTGCTTGATAAAATCTGAATTGGCGTATTTATTTCCATCGTACTGAATATGATAATTAAACAAAGCATTTCTGGTGCACTTAAGTAAATGGCAAACATCAAAAAGAGTTATAATTTTCTGTCCATTTAAAAAAAAATGTGGCTCTAAATTTGTTACAGTCCCACCCTTTGTTCTCAATGATCTTAAAGCTACCCTATTTTCCCCCATCAAATCACAAACAGTTGCTAAAACCTTTAAACCTATATTTTGAAGAGCCGTAATAACCTCTTTTATTAACTCAATAAGATCTTTACTATTTATAGCATGATGTGTAAAATAATATGCTATAGGCTGTTTCCAAACTCTTCTTAAACCGTGAATCATAAAAACTAAAGCATGATCGGCTACTTCTGGGCGTCTACCTAATTTTTTTCCCAAGTCAACATATCCAACAATTTTGTCATTAACTGTATCAAAAGTGAGTTTTTCGGTTAGAGCTATTTCGTCGAACATTAAAATACAATTCCTATCAATTTCTGGCATTTTTCTAACAATTTCTTTAAATCTGGAAAACACTGAATCATTTATCCCCGTTTCAAAAGGTAAATCACTTAAAATTTGTTGGATAGTAGATTTACTAGGCAACGAAATGCATTTTCTTAAAAAATTATATGCTCTTGGACCATTTTTATATAATGCTAAAGAAAAAATTTTATTTTGAGTGGTCCAAGAGGGTTTCTTTCTCTTACAATTTTCTAAACTACTTTTAAAGAATTTAATTCCAATCGGATCTAATTTATTATTAAAATCTGAAAATAACTGAGTTTTGGATAATTCAAAGGCTTTCTTGATTTTATTTTTGGAAACACGTAGAGCTTTCTTTAGCTTACAAATTCTAACGTTTTGTTCTCTATTAATAAAATACAGCTTTTTCTCTTTGGGACTTAAATTTTTGACTTTACTTTCATTTATTTGTTGCATAACAGTTTTTCTCCGTTTGGAGGGTTGTTCAAATTGTACATCACTAATATTTAGTTTACGTTTGCAACTAATTTCTTGATTTTCGTTGCTGATTAGCAAATCTATCTTATGCTGCTGTGTTTGTGCTTCAGCCTCAATATATTCTGAAATCTGACTCTCGGGTTGTATATTTGAACTGGATGCATAATTATCTAAAGAAATTGGTACAGAATGTACAACTAGTCGTTTACGTTTTGAGGAAACCTTACTAAAAGACTCTGGCAAAAAATGATCTTCACAAAGATAGCGAGTATTATTATCTAAAGTTAAATTTAAATTCTTAAACCAGTTCTGGCGAACTTTAACATCAGAAGGAAAATGAAAAAATGTTTTATTTGAATAACCAACTTGCTGAATATTAGAATAATACTTATTTAAACAATTAGGAGCTGAACAAGAATACTTAACTATACCCGGGCCAGACATTTTTGTTTCAAATATTAGAAAAGGAATTGTTGAAATATGAAATTAGATACCTATATATATCGTTAAGGCTAAGAAAACAATGATAAACAAAGCCCTTAAATACTTAATATTAAATTAAAGTTAATACTTACTAATTACATCAAATCAGCACAGTTTGTTTCTTAACCTAAAAATAACTTACCTACCTATGTAACTTACATCATAAAATAAAAATAAGTTTTATTTTATCATCATATCCCGCCTTCCGCCATCACGTTTTTTCATTTTTTACAAGGTTGTCAATCCCGTCTTTTAAAAATCTCAGAAATAGTATGGACATTGTATGGATGGTATGGTGCGCATGTAGATTGATAAAAAATTAAAATAAAATGAATTTGAAATAACTATAATCTCATGAAAGTTTACGGAAACCGGCAACATCGCTTTCATACTATTGCGATGGTGGCGCTAACTAATAGTATGCTGGGAACTACGCCGTGTTGACAGTGGCGGGCATTTAATAAATTCATCTTGTTTTATATTAATTTATCTATGGCTTGAGTTCAACAAGCTGATGAAAGAGACCAGAAATGTATTCTACACCGATGTTTAACCTGCGCGAATGTCGCCAATTTCTAAAGAAAGGTTAAAAGAGTGGGGAAACTGGCAGCAGACCCAAACTCCCTAACAGGGACGGACTTTGTTTATTATCTTCAAAATGAACTATTGTAAGTATTGTAAAATAAAATTAAGGTGATTTTTTAAAATCAAACAGATGCAACGAGATTTTATGTACAGAGAAGAAAAAAGTTCTTTTATAGAATATTTCGTTAGCGTCTGTTTACTACGGATTTTTCTGCAAGATTATTTTCGTTCAATCGATTAAATTTATATTTCCTTTAAAATCGATTATTCGATTATCTTTGAAAAATTGCATTCCAGCCACATACAATAATCAAAGGTAGAAATCTTGAAATCTAGTGCTTGCTGAATGAACATTTAAGAATAAACGGATGTTGAAGAACATCGTAAAATGATAATCTATTGTTTATTTAAAACCTTTCAAGTTTCTGATGTCTACTATTTCCAGTATTACTGTTATTATTACAAAAATAAAGGTACATTTTCTTCTTATTGTACACCTATCCATTTATTTCTTTAATTCAATTTCCACTTTGCTACTAAAGTTTTTTTTGCTTGTATTTTTACGATTTTCAACACAGCAATTCCGGTTGCTTATTGTAGTGTTTTTACCTACTTTTTTAAAAAAAAAAGTAAAATGTATACGTGTATTTGATATACTAACATTACAACATATTGCCCTAAAATGCACGAATTATCCGCAGCTAGCGCTGGTATCGCTTCGTCTTCCCCTACTATGACTTCGCACTGAGCGAATAAGTATATACATTTTTTCACAATACATCGTGGCATTTTCAACTTGAAATTGATTTACTAAACCACTTTAAATTGCTGAAAACCCCAACAAATAATTCAAAAAAGGCAGTCCACGGTGAATCAACTCACGTGGAAATGAGCGTAGAATATAAATGTCGGAGCAATTCGGGTGGCGTCGTGGAAGTAATTATTTTTATTTGATGGGTTACCTAAAGTTGAAATAGACAACATGCGCTCTGTGTAATGTTACATCTCCGGACTCGTTTAATCAGTGCCGCCTTTACATGCAGCCACTGCTGCTGCTACTCGTGCTGCCCGCTGTCTTGCCCTGAATACTTGCACGGTAGTCTTTGAAGCAAGTGACTGTTTACATGCAGCGTAGAAAGTAGAAATTGTAGTGGTGACAACGCAAAATTATATTGTTTTAAAAAGATATGTTACAGAAAAAAGAATTTTCCACCCATCGTGTACTTTGTGTTTCTTGTGATCTTTATGAGAAGGATCCCATAATAATCCGTCAATTACATGTAGCTTTAAAAACTTTAGCACATGATCGTTGCTCCACTCAATCATGGTTAAAATGTTTTTAGCACAAATAATTAACCAAACAATAGATAATTTTCTCTTCGTGCACTTGGTAACGCAACAGGACAGGGCAGCGGGCAGCACGTAAACAGTCGCTTGCCGTTCATTGCTACGTTTGAAATGTACCTCATGGAGTAGAGCGAATAGATTTTTTGGTCACGTGACATCGAGCAAACCATATCAATGGAGCAAACGGAGCAAAAAGGGCGATATCGAGTAAAAAAAGCAAAACGAGGTACTTTGAAAACGCAGCACATGCTGCCAGTTCTTTGACTTCTGTTTAAAATACCATCACTGAATGGAGCGTGCGGCAGTGGCAGTGACATGAACAATGGCATCGCGAGCGACGTGTTTACATACTGGCGCTCAGTGTTGCCAGAACTGTTTGATAAAAAGTAACAGATTGATGATTTCAGAGAATAGTAAAAATGACTACGTTTATTTTTATTTGGATTATCCAGACGATTTTCGTGTTAATTTCCGGATTTGGACTATTTAATCCTGCTTTTATCCGGATAACGTTAATGAAATAAAGGTGGTCGATAAAACAGTAAGGACCGATTCCACCGTTGTGTTAAACGAAGTTTAAAATGACATTTTTACATTAACAATGTCATTTTAATCTTTGTTTAACACAACGGTGGAATCGACCATAAGAGAAATAAAATATATGCTGATACATTCACCATATCGTTACCCTAATTAGCAAATCTTTTTGGCAAATTCACATTTTCGTGCCAACTTGTAGAGAAAAAAACCTCTATTATATGTTTTAAACCTCATAAATCCTGAATCTAGAATAATATTATTACGTCTTTCAAACCTCACAAATCCAGAATCTAGAATACGGATTTGTTTCTATCCATCTCTAAATTCACGCGATATAACCGAACTTCGATTTTCGTTCAAGGACGACTCAGCTGAGTTTTGTTTATAAATACGGATCATAATGGTAGTTTGTCGTTTTAATTTTAGACAAGGGCAATATCACACTTTCACTGGTAGGTAAGTTGTGGCAATATTGTAAAATTAGTGAAAAGTAAAAAATAGTAATAGATTTGATGAGTAACGTAATAACGTAATAGAATTGTTAAAATAGTAATAGATCTATTACAATTGTAATAGACTGGCAACGCTGCTGGCGCTGCCAACATCCCCGCCCAATGCCCTGCTCCCTGACGCGGAAGTGAGCTACATGTAAAGGCCATTTATGAGTTCAAGTCTGTTGAATACTGTGCTTCCCCTGGTGTCCCACAAAGGTGTATTCTGAGCATTTTATTATTATTCTGAATGCTTGTTGTATATATTTCTACGCCAAAATTAATACTGAGGACGATTTGACTGCAACCTAAAATTCGCACAACATATTAATGATTTTTTACCAAAATAAATACTTAATCGATTTGTATTTTTAAAAAGTTAATTATCTAGATGTACAATTCTTAGAGAACGAGTTGTTATACTGAGAAGATAAATATGTTGTTTCTACAATCACATCCCTAATAACACCAATCTGTCAGAAACATCATATTTAGGTTCCATGTATGTTTCTATGTTTCTAAAGTAAATGGTACGTCCCTACGATGTTCCTAAACAAACATTTCTGGAATGATTTCACAAGAACGTTTTAGAAACATAGTAATTATGTGTAGGTATTCATTTTCGTTTTAAATATTATTTTAAAATGTCAATAAATTATAAAATTACTGCAATCTCTAGAAATCTACAATAATATCAAACTCCAATATTAAATTTGAACATTTTGAACAATAATATTTTTATTTAACAAAACAACTCTTACTAACTCACAAAAAACGTATTTTAAAGACATTTTTCACTAAAAATGCCAATAAGTCTAATTGAATAGTTAATTGCTCAAAAACTATTTTTTATAACATAACCCCTTCACCCACTTACCCCTTCATTTATAACCTAAATCCAGTATACCAGTCAATGGTCAGTTAATTATTATGCATAACAATAGAATAACATAAAATAAACATTCAGAATTTACTTATAATAATCTACATGAGTTAAATAATTTTAAATTACAAATATTACCTAGCACAAACCCACAGAACAATAATATGTGCCGTTCATTGACAAAATTGACATTTCATTATTTAACTTCCCGACAGATCTCGATCTTCTAGCACAAAGTTAAAAGAGTGCACTCGGAGTCCATACTCAGAGTCATATCGAACGCGACAGATCGCACTTCGAATCTCTAAAATTAATTTCCATTAACAAAATGTGGCCTTCTTACATTCTACTTATTATTTTCTTATTTAAAAATAACTAATTTAGGTATTCTATTTTGCAGATCAGCAATAATGTGTGTGAATTTATCAGAAGATACATAAGCTCCCCTCAAGGAACGAGTTGAGCAAGTTGTTTTCATTCACTGGAAAAAAGGAAGACTCCAAGTTAAAAATAGCTAAAGCCATTATGAGTAATTATTTTAACTTAATATCAATTATTCGTATTGTCATTTAATTGAAACAATATTTTCAGATTCGGCTCAGAAAATTGGCAAAAAAAGAGAAATGGAAATTAAAATAGGTGGAGAACTCTGGAAAGAAATAGACGTAATGAATCAGAGCGTAATAATTAATATTTTTTGTTTCTGTCAAAAAATATTTTTTCGAATAAATTTATGAAAAGTACCTAATAGATTTGATTATCCTACTAAAAAAATGTTTTGGTCATTCCTGGAACGTTCCAGTAAAATTATAAAAAAACCTACCTAAGACGTTTGAGCAATATCACAAACATCTCTGTGAAACGTCTCTAATAAGTTATAAATGATGACATGGTCATTGCTAGAAACATCCCAGGTACGTTTGAGGGAGAATGAGAAACATGACAGACGTTCCTAATGTCCCAAGTGCATGTTTCTGGAACATTCGTGTAACGATACTGTCCTATTAAGGATTACACTGACCATGCAAGCTAATTTTTTTCTGGCAGTAGCCTGGACGTTGGATTTGAAGATGTTCCTGGAGGCTCATACCCAGAGCTCATACCTTAACCCTTGGCTCTAGGCATTAGTTTTTAGGATTTTATAAACCATGAACTATACTTGAAAATAATGAAGGAGCAACAATTGCGATATAGAATCAATGAAGCTGCCAATACATTTAAGCAAAAACCGCTGCAGTATGTGCATACATGAAAACGAAGGGCATTTTGAACATTTATAAAATAATATTTTTGTATCAAAATTAGCTATTTTGAATTTTGAATATCAGAACCGCGCTGCAAGTATCACTGTCTACAAAGCAACTTCTAGTTGCGATTGAAAAAAAAAGCATTGCTATTTAAATATGGTGATATTTACTTCTACAAATAACAAACTGATTGTATATTATATTAATATTTTTAATTAAAAAAATTTATATATCTCTATATATTTTTTGGTTTCATATCAACCAAATACAATGATTCGGAAATACATACCTAGGTAACAATTATTTTGAATGTGTGTAAGTATACAAATTTAGATAATTTGGATAATTTAGATTTCCTGGCGGAAAACATCACGCTATAAAAATTGTTGTATAATGATTCAAAACAATATTATATACAGTATTTAAATATGGTTGTAAGAACAAGGGTTTCGATAGTTTCAAAGGACTTTCAAGTCAATATTAATATTGGTAAGTCAGTAGTAAATATGTCTAACAATTTAAAAATACCTAATATTAATTATTTTAATACAATAATATCCTAAATAGGTATCTCTATATTACAACTGTAACAAATTAAGTTTGTTATGTTGTAACGATACCTCCAGCAGTATTTTTTTAATTACGTTTTTATTTTAATTTATGTAGTGAATTATATTAGCGTTCATATGAGGTATAGGATTTGATGTGTGCCGTATTACTAGAAATTCAATTTCTGTTAATATGACATGCAGATTATAAAATCGCCATGCATTACCGTCTCGATGGTGGTAGGTGAGGTTTTCCGGGTTTTCCTCATCTGTAAGTCAAATGGCACCATCAATCATCTTTAAGCCGCCCCTTTCCCTGCCCAAGCTCAGCTTTTGAGGTTAAAATTCACTCGTAAGGAGGTGGATTAGGGAGAGTATTATTATTATTATTACTATTATCACATTTTGGATTATGTACCCTTATTTTTTTTCGCAAGAGACGATTACGATCTAGGTCTGTGACATGGTGTACGTATATAGGTGAAGGGGTGCGTAGATTTTATGACGTCATCGTGGGTATTGTCACGGCTGCCTATAGACATTTTGTAATGATTCTATTTAACCCATGGAGGTAGAAGGTAGGGAGACGCTGTCACGTAGTCCAAGATGGGTTCACTTCCGCCATATTGTGTTCACGAATCCTTTAAACAGCTAATCGTGGTTTCAAACAACGTTTTTTCTATTCTTATGTCGTTTACAATCTAAATATATTGTACATATTAAAAGTTAAACATTGGTTGCTCGTGCTCAACGTATTTTTAGCAACCTAATAGATATTTATATGAAGAAATTATCTGAAATTTATTTATTTAATTTATTTTTATTTATTTTTTATTTATTTATTTGGACACAAGCCCTTTTACAATATTTTCAATTTTCTTACAAATTTACAATGTGAAATCTAAAATAATTCAGATTTAAAACAATTATACATGCCTTATGGAAATAGTATTAATAAAAATTAAAACAAAAATAAAGATAAAATGAACAAGATGAAATAACATTCTACAACTAAATATACAACATAGTAAACAATGTGCAGCCCCCCCCCCCCCCGCAAAATTATATGACAATATAAGTACTAATTGTCAGTAGCGTATCTGGACATGTTTTTTTTTGGGGGGGGGGGGGCTCATACAATACATAATAAGAAGGAGATAAATGCAAATCAACCGTAAAGAGAAAACATACGAAATATAAGGTTTGATAGGGACCCGGGCCCCTCTGCCCCCCCCCCCTACACCTGCCAAACTATCTGATGAATTTGTAGTGTACCGCGAAATGGCGCAATTTCGCTGGGAATCAAATCATCACATTCTGATATGGATGCTTCGCTAACTAGACTAATTTTTACTCATTGTAAATTTCCATTTAATTCGTTAACTAACTGGTAAACATTAGTAATGTCCGTTCCAGTAGCCACTATTCGGTCTGCAGTTCTTTTAATACAACCTCCGACACCATCGGGAGCCCCTTTGCCATGTCCGCTTTCCGAATAATGCCACTGAAAACTATTAACATTCATTAGTTTGGGAATTTCAATTCCCATTAAGTAGAACATTTTTCGGTTCCTGTATTGCGTTACAGGTCCATCACTTAAAAAGTGAAAATTGTTAATGATCGGTACTTACCAAAACCTTTACTTCAGTAACGGCATGCTGGATATGAGCAAGTATTGCCACCGGATCATGTCTGAGGCTTTCAGAAACAGTAGGTAGATACACATTGAAATTGGTTTCACGGAATTGGTCTCGCGACTCTTGTAATAGAAAACCAAAGTGTGCAAGCTAACTTGTTCTTTGGAACCTCCAAAGAGGGCAGACTGAACTTCTCTTGTATATTTAGTCTTGTACTTTTCAGAGAAATCAAGGTGTATTAATACGTCTTCAAACTTGAGATTTTGTTTTATTTACTGATGCCTAATATTATTTGTGTGAGCCATAAATTTGGTTATTGAATTTTCCAAAACAACAACTAGTTCTCGTTTTGTACAAGTTATCTGCTTTTTTATTGTTTATTGGCAATGCTTTTCTTTAATTAAAACAGTTACTTTTGGTGTATCCCACTTTTTATATGACCTAATTTCATCAGAATTATACTCATTGTTTAATATGATTTTTTATTTGCAAGCTGCAAAACTTCTTTCACAACAGAGCTCTGTTTGATCAAGTTCAAGAGCAAGTTCACTATTTAACTAGGGGTATTTTCGTTTATGATTTTTAAAAGCTTTATTTTGCTCACAAGCAGTAACATGTTTTCGTGAATAACGCATAAACATGTTTCTCGGGACTTGGTATTTGGAGAAAGAACATAAAATGGTCTTAATTAACAAAACAAAGAGTAACTTATCTTCGTATGAGGATATGCAAATCTGAACATTTTGTATATATTTTTCATCGAATCGGTTAGTAACCTTTTTTGTTTTTTTGTTTTTTTTCCTTGTAATAACATAATTTTTTCCTGGACACAAACGACTTATTTCATCTCTCTCCAGAAAGTTCTTCACTAGCTTATACCTTTCCGTTAATAATTTTTTTTTTCTACTAGATATAAAATGTGTTTTATTTACAAAAATTTTTAACGATATAGAACTGACTACATTTTTAAACCGAAACTTTTTCATCAGATTTCCTGTTATACTCAAAGCAAATTTATTTTTTCCTTTTCTTGATTTGATTTTTTTTAAATTATCTGTTAATTGTCTTGTTAATACTTCTACAAAAAGAATTTGTTTTTAAATCTTTTCATTAACAGGTTGTCCATCTAACAAACTATTAACTCTTTTACGTGGTGTATTAGATAAATTATTTTTCTGTTTTTCTTTTAACCTGCTTAGTCGTACTCGGTAAGTGGCGTTGGTGAGGTTTTCGACTTTTTTCTTTAATCCATTTATGCATTGTTTTAACTGTTTTCTGTTTTTCCGAGCCCTTTTCAGACCACTTTGTTTTTAGTGAGATGACTGAGCATCCCGAGAATTTCATTATTTTGTAAATAAACTCCTGGATTTTGCCATATTCGTATCTGAACACCACAAAAGTCAATATAAATTTACCGTATTCATTATTTTTATTCATTAAAGTCACCTCCATTCGCTGTCACCTCTTTTTGTATAATTAAACGGAGGTGACTTTTCTGTTGAAAATTAAGAATTTTTATAAGATTGATCACAAGATTATGTATTAAAATCAGAATAATGAATTGGTGAATTATAAGAATAGTCATTGTTTATAAATTATAATTTTCACTAAATATACATACCTTTAAATATGTTGTATGGATGGGACAAAACATGCGCTGCACTTTTTTAGTTTTAAATATTTGCCAATTTTGACTCCCCAACATCGTTTCATTTGTTTGAAATGCCTAGTTGATTGTTTCCATGTAAGATGAGAACACATCTGTGGATGTATTTGTAATATCTAAAAGTTGTTTTTTTTTTTTTTTTTTTTTTTTTCTTTAGTGTACGGCTTCAACATCTAAGGTCATTAGCCTAGTGTTCTATGTAGGTTATGGATTGTACTAGTAGTCTAATACTCCATAGTGTAGAAGTATTAGTACTCTAATACTCCTACACCCCTACAGACAGGCCTTGTTACTGCTTCCTTGCGCCACTTTAGGAACAGCACTGTTAATTAGAACCCAACAGTGAATGGTCGAGTGGGGAATCCTACCAAGGCATCAGAATTAATTTTAAATAATTAAATTAAATAAAAAAATCCCGGCCAACGGTGGGATTCGATCCTGAGACCTTCCGATCTCAAAGTCATGACTCTAACCACTGAGCCAACCCAGATTGCTGAGATTTGTTTTAAATAAAGATTGCACCAGATCCTTTCTTTTTTCAGCTCTTATGGCTCAGAGCGGGTCTTCTCCAAGTTTTTTTATTTTTAACATTTAAGTTTAAAAAGGGAACAGCAGTTCTTTTTAAACTTTGCGCAAAGATAAACCTACAATACCTATAATATTTTTACAATGTATTCTTAATGAAATTAAGAATATTATTACCTAGAAGTTCATTATGAAGATCTCTTTCGTAATAATTTGGAGTAATATGTAGCGTGCATATTGCAGCAGTCACTTTAATAAATTTATCTTTTCGTTTGCAACTATTTATACACTCTTTCTTAATTGTATTGGAAACTCAATCATTTGTTTTCGGGAAGGAATCAAACATTATTTTTATAAATCAACCCAGGCATTACTATCTAATTCTAAAACAACAAACAATTATTTAGAACATATTTTTCTATAAAAAAGGAAATAATTCCAAACTCAAATGTGACACGTTGATTGGTATTTTCAACAAAAACTTTTTATACAGGGTGTGAAATATTTCTGTACATAGCGGGATAAAAAACTACTACGTATTATAGAGTGTGACACTATATTATACATCATTAGAAAGGTAATTTTATGGGGAATTTAGAAATATGTTTATTGCGAAACTTTTAATTGTACCGCCCTCTAACGGGATAAAAAAACTGTACGTATTATAAAGTGTGACACCTTATTTGAAACCAAATTGAATTACTAATTCAATGCACTACATAACATTAATATAAATATCAGCCATGCATTATTTTAAAGATTATTGCTAACTTTATTTTGTTGCAAGTGCAATATGGAAATATTTATATTAATGTTATGTGGTGCATTGAATTAGTAATTAAATAAGCTTTCAAATGAAGTGTCACACTTTCTAATACGTTACAGGTTTTTTATCCCGATAGAAGGCGCTAAAATTAAAAGTATCGCAATAAACAGTCATATTTCTTACTTCCCCATAAAATTACCTTTTCAATGATGTGCCGTACATGGTACATTCCCTATTTAAAATTAAGGCGTTGCAGAAGTGGAAGGGAAGGGGTTGACACATGACAGATGTCTGTATTGTAAAAACGTGTTTAATTTGGAATAAAAATCGACTTATTTAGCTTTTTCTTAAAATTCAATTATTAATGCCGAAAAACAGGATGAAACTGTTTTAAGTGACCCACTCTGTATATCAAAAATGGCTGGATTTATCGAATTAGTTCATAAAACAAAATCTGCTTAAAAATGTATTTTTTACAAGATGCGCTACACAAGAAAGATCCTCCCATCGAAAAAACATTATTGAGTGCAGCGCCACCTACATACTGACCTATTTAAAATTAATTTATTTCTAAAACTGAAGCTCTCTTAGTGCTATGTGAACTGACTATTACAGAATTAAAATATCTATTACTTACCAAAATATTTGGCCTGGGAGTTTTTATTGGTACACCCTGTTTACCTCGAATAACTCTTTTCCTGACCTTGGTCCCAAGTTTAAATTTTCCATGAATGATACCAATTTTGCATCGTTCTGTAAGTAGGATTTTGGTAAATATTGCGAAGACGGCCTTTTTTAAATATACAATTTTTTTACAAAACTTACATTTTAGACTTTAGGAAGGAGAGTATTTTTCAAATATATAACCGGAAACCCCATAAATTAACATTTAAAAAAAATACATATTAAAGGCATATGAAGACCATTAATTGATCATTTATATATTTATTCATTAGAATTTTAGAACTATATCTGTCATGCTCTGTCAATTCAAATATGAGTGGTGTTGCCAAGTGTCTAATTAAAATCAACGAAAAAGAAATTTAAAAAAATACCTTGTTTTTGACATAACATTTCCATACACTTTAAAAAGCACTTCAATAATTTATTTCTAGTCACATCTGACGATTTATTTATCCATTTTGATTGAATTTTTGTAGTACATAATAATAAAATATTAATATTACATCCATCTATAAAGAAATAAACAAAGTACTTTTCGAAAACTTTTATACATAAACATAATTTTATTTTTACTTTGTATTATCCAAAAAATTAAAACAAGTGAATTTATTTGGTTGACAAAATGACGCCAGCTAGCCAAATTTAAAGACTACTATCAAACAAAAGCAGAGCTGAATTAGTTTAATTTGTGTTGGGTTAACTGTGACGTCACTCGGTGAATACTTTAAAAGTCATCCTATTTAAAACGTACATCGATACACCCTTTTTTAAATTACGACGTTCAAACATTATTAAATTTAAAAGATCATTTTGACCCAGAGAGATATTAAACACATTTAAAAATTAATTAATAAATAAATAAGTAGTAGGTAATACATTTAAATACTATGGCCATGTTATCTAAACATTTTTTTTTTAATTAAGAAATATTTAGAAATTTGAAATGTTAAGGTATAAGTCGAAATTTATATACAGAGTGTACAAAAAGTAACGTAACATACTAATTTTTAGATTCCTGATAGGTTTGCAAAACAATTTGAATAAAATTTTATGAAATGAAATGAATCAAATTCGCGCGAATTTCGAAACGTCGGTCGGACGGGCGCGCTCGCTTCGCTCACCCTCCTCTGTAATAGTTAGGAGGTGGGTGGGTGGGAGGAGCGTAGCTTGATCTTATAAGGCGGGTGGAAAAAAAGGCACGTCGGCCAGGCCAGATTGAGATATTATGTTTAAGAGTTAATCTAAAAATATAAGAGGTAACTGCACATTTCCTCATCACGGAATTTAGGTTTTTATTTAGTAGACATCACGACAAGTGTTCCTATGGCAACGGTTTCTCCGTAACCGACTTTAGTTACACTAAAGTGAAAAATAAATGACCTGTAACTTGCCAACTATGCATTTCCTTAACACGGAAACTGGGTTTTTGTTTAGTCGTTACCATGACAAGTGTCTATATGGCAACAGTTTCTCCGTAACTGATTACAACTAAATTAACTCATCTGTAACTTGGCAACCACGCATTTTCTCACCACATGATTTGGTTTTTTATTATGTCAAGCGTTACAGTTTCACCTTAACTGATTTTGTCTAAAATAAAGTGAACGTTAAATGATCTATAACTTGGCAACTATGCATTTCCTCACCACGGGATTTGGGTTTGTGTTTATTGATTACCATGGCAACGGTTGCAAAGGCAACAATTTTTACGTAACTGATTTCGGCTAAACGAAATTTGACCTCAAATGACATTATATAAAAGGTTACCACGGTAAGTGTGACGTTACCATGGTAACCACAATACTGTAACCAAGTATGTTGTGGTAAGCGTATCAACGAAAGTCCTTAAAAGTAACCATCGAGTGACGTCACAGTTAACCCAGCACAAATTAACTTGGCTGGTTAGCGTCATTTATCAAACAAATAAATTCACTTGATTCAAAAAAGTTTTAAAAACTTTTGAATAACACAAAGTAATTATGTTTCAAAGTTTTCGAAAAGTACATTGTTTATTACTTTATAGATTACGTAATTTTAATATTTAAAAATTATGTAGTACAACAATTCAATCAAAATGAATAAATAAATAATCGGGTGTGACCAAAAATAAATTAATAGAACTGCTTTTTAGAGAGTATGGAAATGTTATGTCAAAAATAAGGTATTTTTTATATTTCTTTTTTGTTGATTTTAATTGGACACTTGGCAACACCGCGCTAATTTGTGTTGATAGAGCATGACAGATAAATTCTAATGAATGTTTGGAATGTATGGAATGTTAGACGTTAGGAATTGCGTAAAATAAGTGACATAAGAAATGCATGGGCAGATTTTAAGAACATTGATATTAAAGTAGTTAGAATAAACCGAAAATTCTGAAAATCAATAGGGTTCTAACTTAGAAGCAATTATTCAAGAAAATCAAAACCGCAAGTCAATTAGAACTTTCGTTCTAGAGTTATCGTTTTTTTTGCATTTTCGGACTCAGGATGATCGGAAACGTGAAAAAAAGTATAAAAAAATGGAGGTAAGAAATGTTTTTCGTCTGCACGAATGCAATACTGATGCCCCATAGGAAGGGCCTCAGTAATACAGTTTATTTCTTTATAATGTAATGTAACACATCTCAATGTAGGAAATGTTCAAAATGTTAATTTTTGCAATAAATCGAAAAACATTTAATATTTATGAAACAGTTAGGTATATGACATAGTACATAAAAGATGTCTAGAATTTTCTGAAATATCCAAAAATTGAAAAATATACAGGGTGTTGTATTTAAAATAAGAAAGTTGGTATTGGCCACTGTTACATGATACACCTTGTATAAAAAGTTTTTGTTAAAAAAATGCGCAACTAAAAGTATAAATTATCGTGTCCAAGCGTTTTTTCGAACACGCTCCTATTTATTTATTACCGAATTTATTCCATTTGTCTGTTCCACACCGTATAATAAGTATGTAGATGCAAGAGAATTTTGAATATTTTATTTTTTCAATTGACCAATAGGTAGTTACCATGAAATGATTAAATATCGTTATTTCAATATTGATAATATCAAAAAGAAACATAATAGATCCACTTGAAGTTGTTAAAATAATAAGATAAGGTATAATGCAAATCTTATTATTTGAAAAAACAAATCAAATGTCTGTGAGTTTAAATCATTCACTGTTTTAATCTTAAATAACTAGAATGAATGCAACGATTATTTAATTTAATTTAATTCAAAAATGGGTTTCTTTCCAAAGTTATGTAGTGTAAAAAGTGATCGCGGAAAAAAAGAAGTGGATATAGGTAAAAAATATTTTGTAAAAATAAATGAACATTTAAAATTTATAAGTAATTTCTAAGAAATAAGTGTTCGTCCTGTACATTTTACCAAACGATAATCCTGATCCTGAAAAATTGTAGATTTTTTGGATCTGAGGTCAGCGCTTAAAAATACTTGTGTATAAATTTTGACATTATGAAAAATGAACTTGAAAATTTAGAAATAGTGTGTGATCCAAATTAATGAGTAATTATTTTAAATGTTTTCATACATTATACAACTAGACGACTGAAAATTTTCGATTATACGAGACGTATTGCCTGAAACACCACGAGACCGTAGGTCGAGTGGTGTTTTGTTAGGCAATACGTCGAGTTTCGGAAATTTTCAGTTGTCGAGTTGTATACAGATAGACTATAGCACGACATTATTAAAAAAAAAATAAAAATAATGAAAAAAAAAAAAAAAAAAAATAAAGAAAAAAAGAAAAAAAAAAAGTTTCCTAGGGGAATCGAACCCTGGACCTTGCGATTGCAGAGCGAGAACTCTATCGCTAGACCACCTGGATAATTTAAATAACATTTCTATTTATATATATATATAGTAGGTAGACAGCAATCTACTAAATTTCAAGTTATTTCAAGTTCTATTTACCTACAAAAAAGTTCATGAAATGAAAATAAAAAGTACATAGGTAATTTGTTTTATTTAAATTTATTTATTACTTATATTGAACGTACAATTATTAAAAACATTATTTGACATTGGAGCCACGGCACTTGTAGAGCAAAGAGTGGAGGATGTTGTAGTTGTCTCATTTCTTAAATTTGATATAATGTTCTTATGATGGTCCTCATTTAACTGCAGGTATGGTTGTATTGAATGCTCTGAAGTATGACCCGTAATTTTAATAATTTCTTGGACACTAGTGCCTGCTTTTGATAATCCACTTATTGCGGTCGATCTGTTAGAATGATTGGTTATTTTTACCTTTCTATAGCTTCTGCAGACAGTTTTGTCCATTTATTAATTTCGTTTACTCCAAGTGGACAATTTTTATACCAGCAACTAGTCGGATATTTGTCCCAGTCTTTATTTACAGTAAGAAATAGACGTCTGGTTTTTATATTTTTGGTCCGTTTGCTCATCATTTTATTGTACAATCTAACAGGACAATGAGTGGGGTTTTGTGTATTTGGAGTTAACCATTTACTATCAGTAGTTCGTTGATTTCCTCCTTGGGCAGTTTTGGAAAAAACAGTATTATATTCAATACGTCCTGTTTTCTTGCCGTAGTTGTCTGTTTCTTCCACAAAATAGTCTAAAAGAGCTGACACAGCCTCACCACCACGCCAGGCTAGTTCTATGGCTGCAATATGATAAAATTTACGCTGGAGTCCGGAGGGTGTATTTTCATCTAATGCATTTAGAATTTTCTCAATATCTTCAATATTTAATGCAATAGAGCTACTCTTTCTTTTTGACGGAATAGCTTGAAGTTGTTTGCGTTTGGCGTTTTTCGCGAGTACCGCAGTGCGAAAAACAATATCTTTAAATGGATCGATGGTGCGATTAAACTCTTTGAAGTATTTCTGCTGCACTCTTTTGGCAGTAAGATTCCAAATAGTTTTCACTACACCTTCCTTGTAGTCGGTACCGTCGGCTTTTCTCATGTTGATTGCCCAATCTTTAAGAATGTTGCAAAGTTCTTCATTAGAAGTATTTTCAGTTAACTGATAACTGCGGTCATCACAAAACTTTTCAAATTGTCGCGAAACGAATGATTCGGTTTTTACCGTGTTGGTTGGTTTACTATTTTCAATAATTTTATCAATTAATTCCGTAGAAATATTGCTAAACCGAGCCATGATCAAAATTGACAACTGTCAAATTTTGAAATGGAGATCACAGTTACCTATCCCTCGAGTTTTGACATAAGTGAATATTCGAACTCTTGTATATTCGATTATACAAGGGTTCGAATATTCGATCTGCGTCATAATAAGTAAATAACCGTTGTAATACATGATAACTATGGAAAATCGAGCGTTTTCATTGGTTCATATTTCAATGAGTGGTATAGTCAATATAATTAGATTTTTACATAGCAAAAGCAGCTTTTTAAATATTGGATCAAAAACATAATTTTAATAAAAATTGGACCATTTTAAGCGTCGACTACAGATTTGTGTACTTTATTTTAAGTTTTAGACAGATATTAAATATCATACTAGACCAAAATTTTACTTTCCTACACGCATTTTATTAACATCATCATATTGTTTTTAATTTTGAAAAATCATGAAAGGAATACATGTAGAGAAATTTTTAATTTTGATTTAGTGTCATAAAGTCTGTTTACGTGTACCAATAAATTAAGAGAATTTAAAGGACACCGCACTTTTTACGTTAATTTTGGGTACTGTCAAAATTTGTTCAAATTTTAGTATGTCATTTAAAGACAACTTTCTTAACGACCTCAAGTTTTTAGCTCTACAGGGCGAGCTGTTAGAATGATTCAGAAGTAAGGAGGGAAGAATTAATATTTTTAAATATATCTTTCACCATTCCTAAGTAATTCTTGTTTTTTCCATGAAACTTATGTCATGTGTTATACTTATACGAGCCCTAACCACTATATGTTCCGCCTTTTTATTAACCGACTTCAAAAAAGGAGGAGGTTCCCAATTCGTCGCAATATTTTTTTTTTTTTAATTTATGTTCAGCGATAATTCTGTAACACGGTATCCGATTTCAATGATTCTTTTTTGTTAGAAAGGGGGTACTTCAGGGGTGTTTCCATATAAATTTGGTCAAAATCTAATAATTTGATCCATGAGAAAATCCTCAAACTCTTCATTTTTTATGTATGTTTAGCGATAATGCTTTACCACCTTGTCCGATTTACATGATTCTTTTTTGTTAGTAAGGAAATACCTTAGAGGTGGCCCCATATAAATTTGGTTAAGATGTGGTGATGGTATCAAAACGTTTTTAAAGTCGGTTTTTTAAATTTTTAATTTCTAATTTGATTTCCGTTATATATTAGAAAACTTAAGGTTGAAGAAGAACATTTTTTTTAAATTAGTTAAATTTAATAGTTGTTGATGTTTCTACTATTTGTGAGAGCATGATCTTAATTTTTTTAAAAAACAGTATCTAATCGAAAGATAAATGACCATTTAAATGTTCGAACAATATCCTCCGCAATTAATAAATTCAATGTTTGGGAGGCATTGGAATTTTTGACGTTTAGAATTTTTTACGTGTTTGACGCACATAATGAAACACTAACTTATTTTGTGGTTTGACGTTTTTAAGTAACGTCATTTTTTTTATTTGTTATTGAAAATGGGTAAAGCAACTACAAAAAAATTAGGGATTTCATCATAAACAGAGATTCACAGGCTTGGCTTGTTCTTTAAAAGCATGGCTTTAGATTGTCTTGAAATCAAGCCAACCTTTAAAAATACCAAGCCAAGACTAATATTTTTTTGCAAGCCAAGTCAAGCTTTTTATAAAAAAAGCCTGAACTTCCAAGCTTTTGAAGGAATTATTTACATTAACTGTTTAAAATAATTATTTATTTAAAGTAACTACTAGATATTCCATATAATATTTTATAAGGAAATTCTTAGGATGTGCGTTGAATAGAAAGAGGCTCCTAAGAGGTAATTCAGGTATAAAATCTTGTCATTATCGATCTTCATTTATTTCTAACATATATTTCTGTATCAGTACAAGCTTATAACAGAGCTAGCATTATTTGGATTTGGATAAAAAATTTTCTACTGCGGAAAGGCTTTTTCATAGGAATCCTTATGTTTACTTTGTAAATGTCTTTTTAAAGTCTTAGTTGCCCCATTTTATAAAAAAATTCAAGCTAAGCCAAGCTTTTTGTTTTAAAAAAGCTTGATTTTCAAGCCAAGCCAAGCTTTTTGTTTTCAACCCAAGCTACTTGACTTGGTGAAACAATGATCATAAACAAATATAAACATAAACATAAGTTCCCTAATAAATATCTGAAACAAAATTATGAAAAGGCCAAACATATACCCAGACAACACACCAAATCCCAGAGATATCCACAGAATATATTTTATGAATATACAATATATCCACAGGATATCATAAATATCCCGTGAATCTAATATGGATATCCAAATATCCGTTTATGTCCAGGATATAGATATCCAGCAAAATATCTAATGGGTATCTTCCAGACAATACACGAATTCCCAGAGATATCCACAGAATATCTTTTGTGGATATCCAATATATCCACAGGATATCATAGATATCCACTGGATCTAATATGGATATCCAAATGTCGGTCTTTATTCAGGATATAGAAGGTATTCTGTGGATATCCACCAAAATATATAATAGGTACCTTTAGTAGAGGTTCATAAGTAACCAATGGATATATCCTATAGATGTTTAACGTATCCAGTGTACAGTATTGTTCCACTTTCAAAAAAAAAATTACTCAAGAGTAAAGTACCTTTATTCTTTATACGACTGATAAAATTTGATATTTGATGGTTGTGTTTTAGGTTTTAGAACATGCTCGACTTTTTATAAAGAACAACTTTTTTTCCTAAAATTAGTAATAAAAAAAGTTTTCATATGCCGCCAATTTACGTAGACAGTTGGTAGCATAGGAAAGCTTTTTTATTACTTACATATGATAATTAAAGGACAACAACATAATAATATCTTGACATTAATTTTTTCCACACCCACGGCTTGTGTTTTGATTGATAACATTTGTTTGTAACATTCCTCATCGGATATATGACTGAATGAAAAATTTCCTTCGTTTAGAATTGTCGTGCTTTGTTCTTCTTTTTTGGGCTATGTTATTATGAACAATTTTAAAAGCTTGTTATTGGGAAGTTTTGGTAAGTAGTTTATTTTTGTTAGAAAATTTTCTTCAATGCAGCGTTCCTTCGTTTTTTTTTCAGTATATTCGCGATTTGCGAATAATATAAAGCACATGTTATTTATAGAATAGGTACAAATAAATTCAAGAGAATCTCATTACTATTACTGTACATGTAAGATTGATTCAAAAACTACAGGCATGTGTGCTCATATTTCAAGTGTTTTGTAATACCTGAAATATACATTATTCGAATATTAAATAAAGTACCCTTCAAGTGTGTTATTGTTCAAGATGAGTCATATTTTGATGGTGTGTAATAAAACAGGTTTAGATATAAATTATTTATAATTTATTGGGAATTTTAAAAATCTATGTAAATAAGCTGTTATATTTTGTATTAGGTAGATATTATTTATGTCTTTCTGTCACACCCTGTATTATTAGTAAATATTATCTAGTATTTAATATAATATGTTCTAATTATGGAAATACATGAAAATGCACCTTATTTCAGTAATTAATATTTCTATTTTTTTAACACTCTGTATGATGTATTATACAATGTGGAAGTAAGCATTAACAAACTATTTACAAGTGTAACACATGCCATAATTTCATGGATAAAAACATGAATAACAATATGATGACAATATAAATTTTAAATAAATAACTAGCTACACCTATAATAAAAATTCTTAATCTATAATTTTTTATTTGGATAGGTGGTTAATTTTGCGTACAATAAATAAATGTTAATAAAACGTTAAGTATCCTATTAAATATAATTAAATATAAGCTTCAATTTTAAATAATAAAAGAATATTATGAATTCGATTACGTCCGTTTGATGTCACTTTTTTTGTCCACACGATAAGTCGAAAACGATAAACGATATCAATTTGAAAATTTTAGCAAAAATCAAGCTCTATAAGAAGAAAAAGTCCTTTAATTTTAAAAAATCTGATTAAAAATGGGGGTTTCAGGGGATTGCAATTAAAAAAAATCATAAATCAAAAATGAAAAGCGATTACAACATGAAATGATTTGATTCTAAAAAACTATGAATAAAAATGGGGGTCAAGGGGTGTTAAAATTTTGAAAAAATCCTAACTCATAAACGAAAAACGATATCAAATTGAAATAAATTACAAGATCAACTGCCAAATTCTTCCCACGCCAATTATTTCGAAAAAGTTTCCTGCTCATCCTTCCGTCACATTCTGAGACGAGGCAAAACCTTGCATTTTCAAATAAGTGACATTTGTAACACTTTATTCAAGATTTTAAAATAATTCAAAACACACTCTGCTCTTCGGACATCAACAATATCCGTCCGACATTTTTCAATTAATATGTTTAAAATAATTTCAAAATTAAAGCTGTGCTCCTTGGATTTCAACAGTATTCGTCCAGCATTTTCAATTTATATATACATGGTACATATTTTACCAAGTACCAAGTAAATGTAGTAGTATTTTTTAATTTTGAATCTTGAAAGATGCAGACATCTTTATATAATTTATATTGAAAATGGTAACATGAAAGGTTTTATGTCGAATTGTAAGTACTCGGCTGACAAAATGTAAAAAAATATCGAACATAATATTCCTGGACAAAACGCAACTGCCCCCTATTTTGCACTCCCCAGATTATATTTACTTTTAGTAAATGATACTAAATCAAATAAGATGTGACTATATAGCATCAATGATTGCCGAAAATTAACTAATTCATATTTTATGCCATATCTTTCTTTCATGACCATATTTACCTTACTTGAATTTTTTTCATCGTTTTTTATATAGAACCATCTCTAAAAATGTATGTCTGAAACATCGTGTGAACTGTTTGTTCGATCAATAAAAAACTTGCTCCGGTCCTGTTTGACCAGCACCGTTATACGCATGAGCTCCGACACACTATTTTCTCGTTATGGTTTCATTTTTGATATATTATGGCATTGGCTTTCTGTACTATTTCTATGGAGTAACCATACTAAAGGCGAGTTCGGTCAGTCAGGGGCTGGAGCGGGACAAATTTTTAAATGACATTTAAGCGTGTTAAACTGTCACTAATCGGACTAAACCCAACGCTAAAAGGGTCGTTTGGAGTTAAAAGTGTTAAAGGAGTTAAAGGAACTTGGCAGACCGAACGCAATGTAAGAATGTATGTAGAGTGCTGGCAAGATCAAACATTTAGTCTTGCTTTGGCTTGTGTTGAAGTCAATTTTAAGTGGCGGTCGCACATGCAAGTAAAGACACTTTATCAATGGTGCCATTAACAGTTTTCTTAGAAACCTAAAGATCTTTATTGTTTTTACGTAAATAAGATTAAGAATTCCGCTGAGTTGTTATAACTAAATTATAATAAAGGAAGTAATAGTACATAGAAAAAGTACCTATTATCAATACACTAGATAGTTGAAGTACACAAAAAAGTACCTATAGATAAAGAAAGTAACTGAAATACTCAAAAACCCGATAAAAAATGTTATCGATAATTTACTCTTAATTATTATTCTAAATGTTATTAATAAAATATGTGTAATTATTGTATCAATTGTTATAAGATTAATTCAATTCCTAAGATGTCTGATTTAAGATTACTCAAAAATTTTGGACCCAGTTTTAACTAGATAGTAAGTGAAAATAGATATTATATTATTGTTTGTATTACGTTTTTTGAAATTACTATCTAACCACTTTTCATATTTTGCATATTAGTTAAGCAATGGAAAAACTGGTGAAAGTAAATAGTTTTGTAAAAGGAATAAATTTATAAATTCTTTGGAAAATTCCAAACATAGTATTGCATCTACCAAATAATGAAAATTATTTGTGAATTCACAAAATCAAAACAGGTTAATTAAAAATCTGAAAGATTTTTATATCGGGAACGATTCGAACCAGATATAACAGAAATATAACCATTAATTTTTAAAATATAATATTCACGATGGCAAGAGTAATTCGACAATCGATACACTCTATTTGTAAAAACGCGGCGAGGAGACGAAAGGTGAGAAGTAAGAGAGGGGATAAAGAGAAGAATTTTACGCAGATACAACTTATTTTTATCAGTGAATAAATGCGTAAGCTGCTGTGAGTTTATAATAAACATTGTAAATATCCATGCCGGTGTAAGCCCTGTTGCCACTTCCAACCTAACATGACTAGATTTTGGAATTTATTGAAAATTATTACATCTAATTTAGAGAAATTACATCTTATTTAGTTAAATTTGTTATAACTAATTATTCAAAATTTTCTTGGTTCAATTGCAATAAAATAGGTTGAATTATTTTAGCTTTTTTAATATATGTAAATAATTTGTTAAACAAAACAAGAATAATGAAATAATCATATGACAACAGCGGATATTATACCCTCCTGTGTCTCTTAGAATGTCTTATTCAGGACCGCACGATATTTGTTAGTTACATCTCCTCGTTATCTCTGGATTCGAACCCTCCAGATCCACATTCACTTAAGGCTGTTCTACCGCTTTCCGTTCAGTCGAAGTTATAAGAAACCTCATCCATTTCATAGAATATCTCTGTACGCAACCCTCTCTTTCTTTGTGAAAAACAATTGCACGTGTAATAATTATATCTTTCTCCGTTCAGTTTAATGAGACGCCTATTTTTCTCGGTATTCATCTCCACCTGAAACGCGGGCTGGCAGAGAATATTTTTATTTATTACTTCGACGAGGGATTTGAAAGTTTTCTTTCTTATTTATTGATTAACGTTTTTTGAGGGTCATCTAGTGAAATTATTTTTTAAATATTTATACTACATTTAAACTGATTTTATTTATATTCTAAGGTGAAATAGTAAAGGATTTTTATACATATAATTTTTGATCGTATTTTTTGTATATTGTTTTTATTATTACTTTTATTCCATAATATAAACTTAATATCCGCGCGAAAGCTTTGGGTAACTTTATTTGTGGTATATTTAAAGTAAGAAACTGACTTTTGGAAAGTGCTTACAGTGGTACATAACATAAAATATTTGTTTTTTTAAACAAAATTGCATCAACTCACAATTAATTTGTAGTGTAGACGAAAAATTTTTTGAAAACTATATTATCGTACGCATGTATATTTTATTGTACATAACATATTTGCTTGGTTTTAATTTCATAAAAAAATATAATCTATTGGTTTTATGTTTTATTCGTTCACTGAAAGTAAAAATAGGAAAAAATAAATTAAATACTTAAATAAAAAAAAACTTTAATTACCCACTATTTTTAATGAAATATTTTATTTCACATAACAAAATACAATCACAAAAAAAATAAATTACATCAATTTTTTTTCACAATTTATTTTATTAAATATTTTAAATAAAAATCAACTAACTTTGGTTCAGCACAAAACCATGTAACGATGTTCCCCAGTAACACCGTTCTAGGGACGCCTATGGTTTAGCATGCAGCCGTTTTTGCCAAGCAGAGACAAGTATATAAAGAGCTCCGAATTTAATTCCGGTCAGTCAAACTAAGGTACTGACTTAGTAAGACTCTCCTCTCCTGCTCCTGCAGAGGTATTGACTCTGTAGGCTTCACGACGTCCCGACCCTTACCTGCAAAGGTATTGACTTTGTAGATTTTTCTTTCCCGTAAATCTCTCCCACGAAGGTATTGACTTCGAGGGACTTCCATTACCGTAAAGGTAACCTAAGCTCTTGTCACATCTTCGCCACACCATCCTGGACCACTAAGCCACGCCGAACCGACGCACAAAATATATTTTGGTAAACAACGTTTGAAGACACGAAGATTCGAAACCTTTTCATGTACATATTGTAAATATTGTTATCTGTATATAAATTGTTAGAATAAAGTTTTATTTTCAAAGAACTCTGTCTCCGACTGTCTAAAATCTACCTGCTACCCGAACAAAACCCAGGAATGGGTTACAACCAACAATTGTCATCTCTCTCAAATTTCTCAACGAACATTCCTAGTGTGGTCCAATAGGGTGGCCCTTATTTTTCAAAGTTTGAATTTTCTTTGCGCTACCCCACAGTTTGGTGCCATTGCATGAAAAAAAAATTGTCTTAAATTTGAGATCAATCGGATAAAGGGAAAGGGTGCCACAAGGACCTTGAAAATCGAAAAATCATAGAAAAACAGAAAAATATCCATTTTATTTATTTATCTTGTTAAATATTAATTATATGCAAAAAAGTATTACATAAAAAAAATGTAAAAATGTTTTTTTTACTACAAATCTTGAGGCAGAGGTAAAGTCTCTTTTTTATAGCCTGGAAATTTTCGGCGATAATTACTTACAATCTAAAGCACATACTGTTTTTGTTGTTCGTTCTTCGTAAATAATTTATTATAATCTTCCATAAGCTCTCTCAGCCGAATCATTTACAACTTTCAATTTATTCACTAATTCCAGACCTTTTATAAAACATTCATTTTGATGCCACGTCAACGGATCTGATCATAAGGAATTCATCATCCAATTCAAATCTTTTGAAAAATTCTCTAGTTTCGGAGGAAACGAATTGTTCAATTCCGTCGTTGATAATTTGTGGGATTTCATCGATTTTTATTTGTATTCGCTTCTCATTTTTGATTGATAATTCTGTTTCTCGATTTAAAGCATTGACCATTTTTATTTTCGATTCAAATGGCACATTTGGATCAAAGAAAGCTAATGCGACAACTTCAGGGCTTAAATACCATAAATGATTACTTAGTTTTTGTAAAGCAACTTGAGAGATATCACGATCGATAGCTTGATATGAAAAAAGTTTTGAAAGAACCGTGAAATCTTGATACGGTGCTTTGGCAGCAGAAGGCGCACAAAACCATGCTTCGATATACACAAAATAAAAATACAAATATCACAAAGTGCATTTTGTTCTGTTTCTGATAATAAAAATTTATCACGAAACAGAAAGATTTTTAAGCAATAAATAGCTTTTGCCATCCACCTCGCATGATGGAAGGCTCCGGGAACACGAAAAGATATTCCACGAGGGGGTGTTTCGCCAAGAAAAATAACGATTAATTCTAAAAGTTCCCTATAATCCTCTCTAGGCTGTTGTTCGCCTAAAGTATTTCTAACAAAGTCAAGAATTCGAGATATATCGCCCTGATTCAAGTTTCTCGCGACCTTTTCGTTTTCAATCCCATATCGGAAATTATAAACATTGATTTTTGGCCAAGCATTTTGAAATTTCTTAAACATTAAGACAGTTGGACTTGTAGTTTTACCCATCTTTTTTTTCGAAAACGCTTCTAAGAATAATTTCATACACGTGATATCTACAAGCAAAATACAAAAGATTTTTTTCTAACATATTTTCTATTAAAACGCATGCACCTCTAAAACTTCCAGTATTCGTTGCTGTCGTATCGAAAACGAATGCTTTAATATAATCCTGGAGACTCCATTCAGCGAGAGTTTCACAAACAGCAGATGCCTGCTCTTTTCCAGTTCCAGAATGCAATACAGGCACTCCAAGAAGTTGCTCTGTATCGCCGTTAGAAAGAATCACCGGAAATCTATCAACGATCTTTTTACCTGTTAATGCTGGAAGTAATTTACCATCCCAATGCACGACAGCAGCTTGTAATTTAGTGTCTTTAAAGTACTTTTTAATTTTAGATGCCTTCTCTTTGCGTATTTTTTTTTTTTCTATAAAAATGAATGGAACTTCTGTTTATGATAAACTCCTGGACATCAAGATCCAATGCCTCGATTGTAGCAATCATAATATGAACTGCATCCCTGTCAGAAATTTTACATTTATCTAAAGCCGCACATAGCTTAGTTGTCATTATGTTACCAAATCCTCTCTTCCTTTTTGCTCTTGGTGATTCTGATAAAAGGGATGCAAATTCCATATCTTCTGGGGAAGTATGTTCTATCACAATATTAGCAGTGGATGTTCCAGCAACTGGTACTACACTCACATCTGATTCTAAACTGCTGCTTGAGGTTGAGACCAATTCGGCAGTTTGCATTTAAAAACAAAAGAAGAGATTTATTGATATGAAATCAAAAAAATTAACAATAACAAGCAAAAATTTCCTGTATGGAATATAATTAAATTTTGCATACTTACTCATTTGTTCAACTTCACGATCGCTTTGCTCTTTTCTCATCACGTCTGCCTCTCTTCGTTCCATAATTCTTGTTTCTCTTTTTGTTGTTATTCTAAATCCCATAAATCCTGGCCGTCCCTTTTTCCTTTGATTAATTAAAAATTGTTTATCTTCTTCAATAGAAATCATGTTCAAAGCGTTAGCATGTGCAATGTCAAAAAGATCATCGAGTTTCGATATAAACTTTTCTTCTTTTTTTTTCTCAGTCTTCGATAGTCTTCCAGAGTGTTTTTGAAGTTGTCTCCATTCTTGGTACATAGTTTCTAATTTTTATATACAGTTTCTCATCTCCTGAGATGGAATTCGTGCCTTTTCCCAAAAAATTAGCACTTCTTTTAAAACTAGTCTGGCGCTTTCACGTAAAGTTAACTTCACTACCCGAAGATTAAAAATAATACACTTAATACCTGTTTATTTGATGGCAATTTACATCCAGTTATATTATGCGAGTAATGCCCGAGTAAATAAATTTTTTCACGTAAACGAGTAGAAGTAGAAGACATCGTGACGTGAAAACTTGCTCTCACTCAGCAAAATTCCAGTAGAGAACTGACTCTCGACGAGTGTTGCCAGAATATATTTTTATAATGTACCAGATTTATCTAAATAATGTACCAGATTTCATAAAAATGTACTAGATTCTATAAAATTACCAGATTTTTCTAATTATGAAGTTTGGTCATTAAAGAGCAAAAAAAGGTTTATAGAGAACACGAACACAACAATTTTAAACAATATTTTATCTCTCGACAAATTTCTGACACTATTTTATCTCTCCAGCAGTTTTTGAATAAGATTTTAATACCTTTTTATACTCTTTTATCTCTCGAACAGTTTTTAATTTTTTTTATCTCTTGAGCTATTTTGAAACAATACTTTATCTCTCGATAAATTTCTAACAGTATTCTATCTCTCGAGCAATTTTTAACAACTTTTTTTTATCCCTCGAGCAATGTTTGTACAAAATTTTTAACACTATTTAATCACTCGAGCAATTTTTAACAGTTTTTTATCTTTCAAGCTATTTTTGAACAATATTTGAATTCTCGTGCAATTTTTGAGCAAAATTTTAACAATTTCTAACACTATTTCATCTCCCGAGCAATTTTTAAAAACGATTTTAATACCTTTTAATATTTTCTCTCGAACAGTTTTTAAAAAACCTTTTTTTATCTATTGAGCTATTTTTAATATTTTATCTCTCGATAAATTTCCAACAGTATTCTATCTCTCGAGCAATTTTTAACAACTTTTTTTTATCTCTCGAATAATGTTTGCACAAATTTTTTTGTAAAAGTTTTAACACTATTTAATCACTTGAGCAATTTTTAACAGCTCTTTTACCTTTCAAGCTATTTTTGAACAATATTTGATCGTGCAATTTTTGAGCAAAATTTTAATAATTTCTAACACTATTTTATCTCTCGAGCAATTTTTATTAACATTTTTTTTATCTTCCTAACAATTTTTAAACCTTTTTTTATCTCTTGAGCTATATTTAAACAATATTTTATCTTTCGATAAATTTATAACATTATTCTATCTCTCGATCAATTTTTAACAACTTTTTTATCTCTTTAGCAAACTGCACAATATTTTAACTCTCGACAAATTTATAAAAATATTTTATCTCTCGCGCATTTTCGGCGAGGTAGCCGATTTACAACATTTACTTTTAGAATGTATTTTAAATGATATTCACATATCAAATCTATATACCAAACTTATTCAACATAATGTCCAACTACCTTTGACACACCTTCTCGCCCTCAAGAATTTCGATGTATACAAAATTATTTATAATCATTTAAACTCCTTAAATTTAAAGCTCTGACGAAAATAATTAAAATATGTACAAAAATAAAAAATAATATAACAAAACTAAATAAAAAATAATATAACAAAACTAAATAAAAAAAAAAAAAAAATTAAAACAAAAAAAAAAACAAAATTAAAACAAAAAAAAAACAAATTCAAAAAAAAGAAAAACAAACAAAAACAAGTAAAAAACAAAAACAGACGAAAAAATCAAAAACAAGCAAAAACATGAGCTAGAAAAAACCTATTATAGGATTTACTTCTTAATAATGTATTTAGAGACATTTGTATTTTTCAAATAAAATGTGAACTGTGAAATATTGTAAGGATAGAACTTAAAATTGAATTAACACAAAATAAACTTTATTAAAATTAATTAAAGATTGACTGGCCAGTTGGTTTTGAAACCAGTGCCAAACAGAAATACATACACACACACACACACACACACACACACACACACACACACACACACACACACACACACACACACACACACACACACACACACACACACACACACACACACACACACACACACACACACACACACACACACACACACACACACACACACACACACACACACACACACACACACACACACACACACACACACACACACACACACACACACACACACACACACACACACACACACACACACACACACACACACACACACACACACACACACACACACACACACACACACACACACACACACACACACACACACACACACACACACACACACACACACACACACACACACACACACACACACACACACACACACACACACACACACACACACACACACACACACACACACACACACACACACACACACACACACACACACACACACACACACACACACACACACACACACACACACACACACACACACACACACACACACACACACACACACACACACACACACACACACACACACACACACACACACACACACACACACACACACACACACACACACACACACACACACACACACACACACACACACACACACACACACACACACACACACACACACACACACACACACACACACACACACACACACACACACACACACACACACACACACACACACACACACACACACATTTTCTAATAGTATTTTATCGTTCGAGGAATTTTTTAGCAATGTTTTATCTCTCGAGAAATTTCTAATAGTAGGTATCTCTTGAGTCAATTTTGAACAATATTTTATTTCTCAACAAATTTTTCAATAGTATTTTATCCCTCGAGCAATTTTTGAACAAGGGTTTAACATTTTGTAATACTATTTTACCTCGAGCAATTTTTGAACACGATTTTAACAATTTATAATACTATTTAATCTCTCGAAAAATTATTAAATATTTTTATCTCTCATTAAAATTCTAACAGTATTTTTATCCCTAGAGCAATTTTTGAACAATATTTTACCCCTCAAGCAATTTCTAATACTATTTTATACTTCGGCCAATTTTTAACACCCTTTTTTACCTCTCGAGCCATTTTTGAACAATATTTGATCCCTCGTGCAATTTTTAAACAATGTTTTATCTCTCGAGAAGTGTCTACTATTTTATCTCTGAAGTAATTTTTAAGAACTATTTTAATTTCTCTTGCAATTTTTGACCAATATATTTTACACTTCAAATGGAAACATACGCTGAAAAAAGTACTAGATTATGTTTCGAGTGTACTAGAGTACCAGATTCTCAGAGAATGTACTAGATCTAGTACAATTGTACTAGACTGGCAACACTGCTCTCGACAGTCTCGACCTGTTGAGACAACTTTGAGACACCACACGTTGCCTTATCCCCTCTTTTTTATTTGGTTTGTTACACCCCGCTTTGGTAAAGCGTTTATTGTTGATTTATAGACTTTCGTTCTGTGTTACAGAGCGTGGATTTGTAGCAAAAGAAGTGATTTTCAGTGCTAGATCCAAAAATGTATTTTTTTATAGATCTAGAACTTTTGTATAATACTTTTTTGCATGTAATTAATATTTCTCAACATAAGGAATAAAACAGATATTTTCGATTTTCAAGGCTCTTGGGGCACCCTTTCCCTTTATCAGATAGAGCTGAAATTTTGCAGATAATTTTTTTTTTTCATCTAATAGTACCAAACGGGGAGGTAGCGCAAAAAAAAATCATTCTTTTTTTTTACCAAGAGTAACTAAGGGCCACCCTAGTGGTCCAAACTATAAAATAACAATATTTGTCTTTCGTTATAGCCAATTGTCCTTGTACCTGATAATAATAATTATCTTTTTTTTAATTTAATTTGGCCATCTGTATTGGCTAGATATTTAATTTTTTTTTTCTTGAATTTCCATTTCTGGTATCAAATTGGAACAAGAATATGGACATTTAATTTCAATTATTTCATTATTATTAATAATGCCGTCTGGACTTGCTCCCAAGTATGGATGTTTTTCATAAATAAATAATTCACATTCTTGTAACGTTTTTCCATATTTATTTTTAAATTCTTCTATCGCAATAGATTCATGAACTTGTCCCAATTTTGTAGCGACTGATCCGTAAAAAGATGAAAACAATATGTTAATAACAGTCTTTTTTGCGTAATTTGCAAACGATTCCAAAATTTAAAGCCGTGAGCATATTACTACGATGTTCTTTTAGGGTTGCCGTCTTTTTGAAAAGTGAATAAAGGACAATGATGCTGATCGGGGATCCGGTATATAAAAGGTCCTCATCCTTCTACTGAACTTCTAAAAAAAAAAGGTCGACGAGTGTGTGAAAAAAAAAGTCCTCGTCCTTCTACCGAGCCTTTAAAAAAAGCTTCTCATCTTGTATATTTTTGTACAACCCAAGTAGTAAAACAGGACATATGCCGTAAAAAGGGACATTTTGAGCTTTAAAAAGTCGCAAGGACATTTTGCTTGAAAAAAGGACAGGTGGTAACCCTATGGTGTTTCCACAGATCATTACTGGCCTGACTTCAATACTTCAATTTTACAAATATCATCTATTGATTTTGGTAAACTATCCAAAAATTGCAGTTTTTTTGTTCCACAACACCGTCATCATCATCGCATTGAAATCCGTAGTTCCTATCTTTAGGTGCGTCATTTTTGCGTTTTTTTTTTTAATTGAGGGCTCCTGGCTTTTCTACTACATCTACGTTTGCTCATTTGAGTAACCAATCTTTGTGTGTGAATCCCAGGAATACTTTTTGACAGCTTTTAATAAACTGTGGCTGTTTTGAACCAGCCTATTACCAGCAGATACCATGTAATCCATTAATCCGCATTCTTCCATTTCTGTCACAAAATCTCTGTCATTTTGTTCTCTTTTACAAAAATATTGTGCACAGTTTGAACGACTTCCAAATGTGTGGTAAGGAGAGTTTTAAATGTCTGCACAAGCAGAGATGTAGAGATCTGCATGTGTCTGACATGTTTTCTTAGACAATGTTGTACTAGTGGTTGATTGAAAAATTAAGAATATTCTGTTAGGTTCTAATCCATACTGAGGGAAAATTTAGACTAAAAATTTTAGAGTTTAACTAGACCTGTTAAAAGAATTGCCGTTAAAAAAAATATCTCACTATGGTATTCGCGGTATACCAAAACACTGATTTCAGTCATATCTATGTGATCGTCCCCAGTCAGTCAAAATAAACTGAAAAAGTAATTAATATTCAACGACAAATTATTCTTCTAGGATAATGAATAATACTGAACTTCCCCAGGGTTTTCAATTTTTCAAAATAAATTTTCCACCTTTCTAACATGATCAATGCATTTTATCCAATATTCTCCAGTTACATCTGAAACTTGCCTTCAAAAACAAATTTCGCACATCAGGTAATTTAAATGTTGTATTGTTTTGAGAAACATAACCTTTTAATTGTGGCCAGATCAGTTCAATGGGATTTAACTCTGCGTGATAAGGATTCAATCTGAGAATTTCAATTTATTTTTTCATCTATAATATATTTTTTAAATTTTGCCTTGCCATTAAGAGTCATTCTGCCTTCAAGGATTTAAGAGGACTGATAATATTTTTAAAACAAAGCCATTTTAAAATATCTTTTTTTTTCGTCTTGTAGGTAGTGGCTCCTTTAATCTACTGTGAAAGGTTGCATTATCCGAAACAATAATGGAGTTGGCTGGAATGTTTTTTATAATATTCTCAAACCAATTTTCTTCAAACATAGGGCCATATCCATTTCTTCACAGTAGTCTTTTGTTTTCGAACATTAACAAACCATTTGGCAAAAATCCATAGGTGCTTCCAATGTGGGTTTTTATTAAACGATTTCCTTTTTCCGTTGGATTTTTTAATCCACACGAAACCTCTTCCATATAGGCTTGTTTTTTTAGTTTTAATAGAGGTATCTTGCCAATTTATTTATAATGTATGTTCAGCATTAACATTAACCCATGTTTCATCTAAATACAATACCTATGTTTATGCTGATTCCTTGCGTCCGATTTTTCCTTTAAATATTCTAATAATCATGTCTTTACGCAATGATATCGACTTTCTCTGTTAAAAAGCTGTCTCAACTTAATAATAACAATTTTCAATAATTAAGTCAAATAGAACAATGCGTGAGCATCAACTAACAGCTTGATTTCACCATAGCACTCAAGGCGACCCATCATTTCATTCTGCCTGGGAGAGTTCAGTCGACGATTCGCTACTACACCCGTCACTTCCCGCACCCCCCACTCTTGACCGCCAATATTCTTTACATTATATTACAATGAGTAATCACACAAAATTTGTTTACCTGCTAACACGGCCATACTGATCTATATTTCGCTCTCGAAATGTTCTCTTTTTTTATATAACGACTGGTTATTAATTTGTATTATTTTAAATTATAAAAATATTAAACAGAAAGAAAAGACGTCTCGAGTAAAGATAACAAAATTACAAGATCAGCCGCCAAAGTCTTTCTACGCCAATTATTTCGAAAAAGATTTCTGCTCATCCTCTCGTCACATTCTGATTTATAACACTTTATTTAATATGTTTAAAATAATTTCAAAATAAAAACTATGCTCCTCGAATTTCAACAATATCCGTCCTGTATTTTTCAATTTTAAATCATTTAAAACAAAAGCTATGCTCCTCGGATTTCAACAATATCCGTCCAGCATTTTTCAATTTTAAATCATCTAAAATAAAAGCTATGCTCCTCGGATTTCAACAATATCCATCCAGCATTTTTCACTCTACTAGTCACGAAATGCTTACCACCTGCCATCGCGTGGTTAAAAAGCAAGTCCTCTAGTAGGTCTCGGGCAGTTAATATATAATTTAGGCAACAAAACATAAAGAAAAAACCAAAAACAAAAGAATTACTTGATAACACCACCCATCTAGGACAGTACAACTTACCGATTTTTTCTGTGATTGTTATTCCTCGGATTCCTCATACCATTTACCAGACCACATTTATAAAACATAAAGCTTGCACGATGCTAACAATTATACTATATTTAATATTTCAAAAGATTTCACTAAATTTGTGCTAAGCAGACAAAATAAAAGCAATAAGTTCAGAGATACTCCTCAGATATTTGGCTGACCTATACCTAATTTCTTTAATCACAAAAAAACTTTAAATTAAAGTTCAGAGTTACTCCTCCTCAAATATTTAACTGACCTCTACTTAACTTGTTTTTTGCTCACAAAAGCAAAAGCTTTAAATGGAAGTTCAGAGGTACTCCTCAGATATTTAATTGACCTGTACTTAACTTTGTTACTAAATAAAAGTAGTAGAGAAATTCAGAGGTACTCCTCAGAGATTAACCTGACCTGTACTTGACTTTCTGGTGACATGAACACATCGTTAAGTTCAGAGGTACTCATCAGGGATTAACCTGACCTGTACTTGACTTTCTGGTAACATAAAAACAATATTAACCTAACCTGTACTTAACTTTTCGAATGGTAGCATTAACAGTTACTCGTAATTTGGAAAGAGCGCTCGTCCATCCTGACAAATTTTCCCAGTGCCAATGTTCTTTACATTATATTACAATGAGTAATCACACAAAATTTGTTTACCTGCTAACATATACAGGGTGTTTAAAAAAAGTGTCACAAAATAAAACGGGGGGTAGTATGGGCCAAAATATGCAGAAAAGTCTTAATAAACATATGTCCGCAAATGAATGGTTTCAGAGATACGGAGTGTTTTGTGTTTTGTATCATTCTTTGATTATCTTTTTTCATTCTCAAAAACTTGCTTTTCTTATCGGAGTCTACGGTTATTTTTTCATAGATACTATTTGCAGTTATTATTTTGTTGTGGGTGAATAATTTTATAAATTTTCGTTATGCCTGTTTACACTAATATTGAATTAGCTGACATGCATTTTATGTACGGTCGTGCAAATGGCAATGCGAGGGAAGCGCTACGTCAGTATTTGAACATCTCATTTAACTCTATGTTGTTATTGATTGTTTATAAATATCATTGTTTTTTTATAATTATAAAAAGTTGTTATAAACACAAAATGGTCCGTATCTCCGAAACCGTTAATTTGCGGTCATATATTTATTAAGACTTTTCTGCTTATTTTGGGTCATACTATTCACCATTTCATTTTGTGACACTTTTTTTTTAACACCCTGTATATGTAAAAAAATGGAATTCGTTGCCTAAAATATAATTATGTATAATTAATAGTAACATAACTGTTTTAATTCTTGTTTAATTGTTAATATGATGAAAATTTTGTACTTTTAACAGACTTTAACTTCCTTTATTATTAATTATTATATTGTTGTAATTTGTAAAAATTGTAGGTAGGTTTAGATTCATTTTAACAACATTAGCTCTGGCCAATTGATCTGAGATCAAGGCTATCATACAACGCACAAACACTATATTTTATTCTGTATAACAGATGGGTACATTGAAATGTATTGAGTTTAACTTTTATGTTAATATCTATGTTAATGCTTTAAACTAAATCAGGCTGACTAAAAGTACCTTTATTTTTATCACAGGTAATTTTTTAAATGTTCCAGATAATAATTGTCAGATAAAATATTTAACTGAGGATATTGTCTTAGTATAATACTAAAATAAAAAATTCGATTCCACGATATCTAATATCCTGAAGGGACAAGATGGTAGAACAGTAACAGAAATTGGAAAAGCTTTGGCCCAGTTTTTCCACTTCATACACAAAATTTGACAGTTTTGTCGCAGAGATAACCGAAGTAAACGCGAAATATTGCCTTAGAAAATTATTTTGTAGATGCTAATAACAATTTCGCGTAAATAGTTTAATACATTGTGAATAACTGTTGAAATTTTGTAGAATTATGATTTGGGATATTATTTGCTTAAATAATTATTTGTACCCTATAAATAGATACGTTCGCCCGATTTCACTAGTACAATTTAAAATGTTTGGTATTATTTTTATTCTGTGATATGACAATGGCGTACAAACATTATCTGTGACTGGGTTTGACTTCTACCATCTCTCTACCTACCAAAAGCCTTTTCAACTTCTGTCCTTGATATAACGCAGCGTTCGTAAAACGCGGATGTAGAATCCTTTCCGAAACAGATTTTTTTTTATTTTTCAATTTATTTGTTTTCACTTTTGGAATTCAAAAATAATTTTAATTATTTCGTGGAAACAATTTAAAAAAAGTATATTAGGGAATTTCTAAAGAATTTACAAAGAATTTTCCATTGTTTTAGGATCAATAACCGATAATTTTTCGCAATATTAGCCCAATTAAAGGATTAAATTATTGGAGAGTATGATGAATAATTTTATTAACAATATTTTTAACAACCTTTACTACTACTTAAAAGGTCAAGTTTAGTTTATCAAGTAAGCGAAATTAAAATATTTTAAGTTGTTAAAGTCATTAGTACCTAATCTCATATTATCAATATTAGAAATTTAGCTAGAAAATATGTATTTTATTCCAGTTTCTTTTTTAATTACATAGAAATAAAATATGTTACTGGTTTGTGATTTACATAATGTATCGTCCCTTAGTTCAACACAATCGACTAGGTATATCTGTTTATGAAGGTATGTTTCAATTTCTCTATTTTGAGATTAGATAGCAAAAATAAAACTATACAAATTATGATTTAGAAGGTTGGATAGATAAAAAGTTAAAAGTAAATATTGACGCCGATGTATAAGTTTATTTTTTATATTTTTTACGTTTTGTAGTTTTTAAAACCTAAGTAACTTTTATTTTATCTAGAATATAAATGATAATTGCGTTTTCGGAAGAAAAAATCCAATAATTATATTAGAAGGTTTAAAAGATAAAAAGTTAAGGTAAATATTGACGCTGATGTATAAGTTTATTCTTTTTTATATTTTTTTACGTCTTGTAGTCTATAGAAATATTTTAATAGTTTAATTGTTATAAGTTACAATGAGTTACAATAAAGTACAATAATGGAGACCAATTATATAATAACAAGCACCTAGGTGAGAACACCTGTATGTGCTGACAAAAATTAAAATTTTATAAATTATAAAGGAAATAATTTTTTTTTTTTAATAAAAAATAAAACTGAACAATTTATGCAAGAAACAGAAAAAAAACTATTTAAAAAAAATCCATGTATTGAGTCCGTTATTCTTGGAATATTCTGATAAACTTTGCATTATTTTGGAAAATGTATATTTTGCTAACTTTACAGAATTTTTTATATTTTTTTAATAATTTTATATGAAGAGGTAGAGCGTTATAGAACTTTGTCCCTAGATAATTTACACTGTTTTTAAAAAACTCACTATTTGGTTTTGGTACTTTAATGCACATGTTCGATGCAGTTCTAGTGTGAATATATAAACATCTAACATTGCTAATTTTTTCATTATATAAAGTTATGGTGGGACACAATCTATCTCTTTTATATATTAACTACAAGATTTTGTTTTGAATAACATTTAACTGATTTAATGTAGTTCCATACAGGCCTCCCCATACTTAGTTTTCATACCGTAGTATAGATTCTACTAGACTGTAGTATAATGTTATTAGTAGATCCTGGTTGAGAAATTGTTTTAGAAGATAAAATTTATAAATCAGAAATCTAAGTTTTTTTTGCTATATATATATATATATATATATATATATATATATATATATATATATATATAGTGGAAGGGTAGTCTTTGCTGAATAGTATCGTAAAATTCAAACTAATTTATTGGGGGCAGCAGCAATATGTAATGAAGAAAACTCTTTAAAGATGATCCAAGCTTTCGGAAATTTAATTACTTATTTCCATCTTCAGGGAATCTATAAAAGGTGTGGTGTGTCTTCATAAGAACTTAATATTATTAAGAGAGTGAGTTACTTACATCTTTGTGAGGATGAATTACTAATAATGTTAACAGTTTAGACCACAGAATGGACTATGATGCATCTAAGATTCTTGACACAGAATCCAATTATACTAAAAGACTCTTCTTGGAAATGGCTTGGATATACCAAAATCAAAATTGTATTAATAAAAGGACTGACATAAAACATCTAAGTGCTATTTACTCATACTTACTCAACACCAATACAACCCTTCATCACAATAATAGTGACAGTATTATTACAGATGAAATCTAACTTTTAAATGACCACCTTTTATGATACAAGTCTGATTAAAACTTTTATTATTCAACCTTTCATCATAACAATGGTGACAGTATTGTTTTTGATGAAATAATTATACAATATCCTTTCATTCATCACAACAATTAGTGACAGTTTTGTTGATGATGAAATAATTAATCAAACTACATTCTCAGATAAAACATTTATTAAATAATAATTTAGGTACATAGCAATCTTCCTAACTAAGTTCCTTATTAGTAATTTCTATATTTAATCTAACACACTTGTATACATAAACAACTAATGACATAAATTTTGACATAACAGTTAAATTTCAAACGACATAATTCTATGTAACTGAATTTTAAACACAATAATTTAAACTTATATTGTAAAACTGTGTAATAGAAGTTCTATATGTGCATCACAATCGTAAATTTTAAAATATTTAACATTATTAGTAATTCATCCTCACTCTCTTAATAATATTAAGTTCATATGAAGACACACCACACCTTTTATAGATTCCCTGAAGATGGAAATAAGTAATTAAATTTCCGAAAGCTTGGATCATCTTTAAAGAGTTTTCTTTATTACATATTGCTGCTGCCCCCAATAAATTAGTTTGAATTTTATATATATATATATATATATATATATATATATATATATATATATATATATATATATATATATATATATATATATATATATATATATATATATATATATATATATATATATATATATATTATATGGCAGTCCCATTTTAAGTGCTGGTCTATAATTATACCTAAATATTTGGATGTTTTTGTTTCCTGTATGTCTAAATTTTGACATGTTAAGCTTCTAAATTGAGGTCGATCAGCCACTGTCTTTGAAAAAGCAATGTAGTTTGTTTTGTTAACATTTAAAGACAATTTAAAAACATCCAGCCAGTTTTTGACATGTTCCATTTCAGCTATAGCACGTGTCTTGACGGCTTCCCAATCTTTATCACCGAAGACTAGCACTGTATCATCAGCATATGATACAACTTTACCTTGAATATCAATCTGAGTTAAGCTCTTAATGTTTAAATTAAATAGTGTAGGTCACAGAACAGTCCCTTGAGGCACTCCGATTTGTATATTTTCAGGGTTACTCACATTGTCTCTGACGTTTACCTTCTGTTGTCTGTGTGTCAAATAATTTTCAGAAACCTTCAACACGATGCCCCTCGCTCCATTCTGTATAAGAACATTTAAGAGCTTCTGGTGTGGCAAATATTTCATCAGTAACATATGAAATCAATTCATGCATAGCATCTCCTGAGTTAAGACCCTCAGTAAAGCCATATTGGTGCTTGGGAAGTAAGTCATTAGTTTTTAAAAAATCTGTCAATCTTTCACACATTTCTCAAATATTTAGGCCACATTACTAATAGGTCTATAGTTAGTTATTAATTTTAGATTACCAGCTTTATAAATAGGTGTTATAATTGAAGTTTTAAATTGTTTAGGTACGATTCATGTATTAAAAATACAATTAATTATATGCATTAAAGATTCCTGTAAATACGGATGTAGTAGTTTCAGATGTTTTACTGTTATACAATCAAATTGGGGGCACCATTGTTTTTTAAACTATTTATGTGTTTTATAATATCGTTTTCGCATATCGCTTTCAGAAACATTGATTTTTCATTGATACAGGAAAATCCACATTACATTCAGGGATATTTGTGAACATATTAGTGCCAATAGTCGAAAAGTAGTTATTGCAGTAATTCGCCATTTCATTATCATTTTCAAATGTAGCAATCTCAAACAATCAATCAACTAATAATTTAACGAATTAATACAACAATTACATTCGCCAATATGGCCAATAACAATCTTAACAATCAATCAACTGATAAATTTAATAAATTAATAATCTTGGAAATACTCATAGAAATAGTCAACCCCCATGTACTTCCGTGGTACTTTTAGTCAGTGAATCCAACTTCTTATCTTAGATTTTATTAATTATCAAGTCAAATGATTATTTAGTTACCAAATGATTTTATCGATAGAACACAATGCGTGAGAATCAACCGCCTACAGCCACAGCTAACCACACACCCGACACTCAATGCGACTCACCTCGTTCTGCCTGGGGAGGTATCGGTGGTACTTTGCTACCGCTACCTTTAAGTATATGAATTTCAGTTATTTTGTAGTGTAATTTTTTTTTTATATAAAATATGTTGCCTTTCACCTCTTAGACAGTGTGAAATCCAAAACACATAAAATCAAACGAGTGTTGCACACCGGACGTAAGGTGAATCGCAACACACTCTATTTTAAAAAATAAGGTATTTACAAAAAAAGTGGAAAATTTTTGATTTTGTAGGGATAAAGGTGGATATAAGATAAGAGTTTTGCGATAAAAACGAGTTTTCTAAGTCAAACCGTTTTAAAGTTATACAACCGGAAATGTTGAAAAGTGTTGTTATTCACCCCATTTTTCGGTAGTAAGTAACTTACATTTTATCCTGGATATAAGTGATAATTGCATTTTTAGAAGAAAAATACAAAATTATATTAGAAGGTTGAATAGATAAAAAGTAAAAGTAAATGTTGACGCTGATGAATAAGTTTACTTTTTATATTTTTTTCGTCTTATAGGCTGTAGAACCTAAATAACCTTAATTTTATCTAGGATATGAGTGACAATTGTGTTTTCAAAAGAAAAAATAAAATGTTATTTACGTCTAATATCGTATCAATACTATTGTTTCATAATATCTGTCATAGCTAGATTTAACACATTAGATTAATTATAAAAATTGTGATCAATAAATATTTGCTCACCTAACCTAATCTTTTGCTTATTCGTTGAGAGTTGTCTATAACTATTATACATGGTGTTCATTAAAGAATAGGCCAAACTTCAGATGTAGTTAGTTTGGACAAAAATAAGTTCATTTAAGCCAATTTAGTAGAATTTTGCTTGCTTAAGAAGTTACAGGGTGGAGAAATAATTTTTTTTCAATATTTTTACGATAATTCTAATATTTTTTGAATAAATATACTCAGATTTTGTGAAAGTAAGTTTTTTTAAGTGGTACGAACGAATACAAGTTTTTTGTTGCATTACATGTACAGGGCGTTCTAAATTAGCGTGTCAATCTAGTATTTACTTTAGATTTTTTTTTAAAATAGACATTTTTGAAAAATGATTAATTATTTCGAAAAAGCGTTCAATTTGCTTTAAAAAAGGTATACCTGTTGCATGTCGCTAAAATACATCATTTAAAGGAAAACTTAATTTAGAGTTAGTACTGCAAATGTACGGATTACTCCATAATTTTTCAATTTGATAATTTTAAATCTAAAGATAATACATAAATTATAACAAATTAATTTAGAACTTTATTAAATGTTTAGCAGATACTGAAACAACGCAAAAATATGACAACATAAATGATAGAATATTTAAAAATAACAAATTGAAAAACTTTACAATTTCAAACTAAGAACAATAGCAAAAGCGAAAAATTCATTTAAAATTATTTGTTCAAAATGTCCGCCATTTACTTTCAATGCATTTTCTACATCTTTTCAAGAAACTGCGAAGAATGAATGATCGGTCTTGTCGAATAACATTAGCCGCTATTACTAATTTTTGCCACAATTCATTTCTGGTATTAATAGTAGGGCCAGAATAAACTAGAGTCTTAATATAACCCCCGAAATAAAAATCCAGAGGGTTCAAATCTGAACTATGTGCAGCCAATTGATGTTCACTTCCTCGTCCAATCCATCGATGGGGGAATATATTATTTAAATGATTTCGTACTGCTATGGAATAATGGGCAGGGGCGCCGTCTTGTAAACATCTTGTAAACATCATCTAGCAGATCAAATAAGTTGTACTCAAGGAAATGTAAGTAATCATTTCCAGTCATTTTTGATGGAAGTTCAACAAGTCCTATAAGGTTATCTTCGACTATACCAAAAAAATGTGAAATTTAAATTCATGATGAAAGTGCCGCACTCTCGTACTGTTTGGATTTTCTACAGCCCATGTGTAAGCATGTTTGTAGTTGAAAATTCCTCTTCTCGTAAATGTTGCCTCATCATTGAATAGAATTTTATTTACAAAAAATGGATCTTCTCGCTAAAATATCATCTGGAAGTAGATTTTGGACTGGAGCTTAGATAAAAGAGACCAGAGATATAACATACACCGGTGTTTAACCTGCGCAAATGTTGCCAATTTCTAAACAAAGGTTAACGGAGTGGGGGAACTGGGCAGAGACCCGAACTCTGTAACAGGGGCCGGACTTTGTTTATTAGCATCATAATGAACTATTAGATTTATTTAAAATATATGTTTAATGGAATTTTGTATTATGAAATAAAATTAACGTGATTTCTTAATGTCAAACAGATGACACGACATTTTATGTAAAGAAAAGACCTTTTATAGAATATTTCATTAGCGTTTATTTACTACGGACTTTTCAGCAAGAGACTACAGTAAAATGTTGAAATAGAATATTGTTAATAGAGCAAGAAATGGTTCTCATTGTCTACGAGTATTATAAAAAAAGCATGTGCGCAGGCGAATACTGCAAATCAAACCTTGTGAGTTGAACACTATATATTTTCTACGGCTACTACATAATGATAAAAATGAATCAAAATGAGAAAATGCTGTTTTGTATTGTAACCTCAGCTTCTTTCTTTAGGAATATTAATTAATATAGAGGATGAGTCACATAAAATTCTAGAAATGCATATGTCTGAAACCAGATAACATTTTAAAATTTAAACCTATTAAAAGTCATTTGGTCGCTAGGAGTGGGTGAATATCGAAATAAATTATCGATTATTTTCGATCGATCGATTATTTTTAAACAATCTATTTTCCAAAAAATAACCGAATCATCGATTATTTTCTAATAATCCTTTTCATATTTCCTTTAAAATTGATTATTCTATTATCTTTGAAAAATCGAAAATAATCGAAAATAATCGATAAATCGAAAATAATCGATTATTAAAAAACTGATTAACCGATAAATCGATAATTCTAAAAAATAAAAGAAATATCGGTTATATAAAATAACCGATTATATTCGATCAATCGATTATTTTTATATAATACCTTTGAAAATCTAAAATAATCGATTAATTAAAAAACCGATTAAATGATAAATCGATTTTTCCTAAAAAATCGAATATTTTCAATCAATCGATTATTTTGAATAAATCTACTTTCTTTTTGTAGTTCCTTTAAAATCGATTATTACATTATCTTAAAAAAACGAAAATAATTTATTAAACATAACGGATAAATCGATTTTTATAAAAAAATATCAGAATAATCGATAAATCGATTATTTTTGTAACCAATATCGGTCGCTTGTTTTTATCCGAGCATTTACCTGCAAAAGTTAGAGATTCGGATTTTTTGATTCCGTTATCTTTGAAACCGCATTCGATTATATAATAAATAATAAATATTGCTAGAATTTGGATTTTTTTAGTAAATGAAAATTTAGAGGTTTATAATGTAACATTTTATTAACAATGTGACTAACTCCCGTAACTTTAGTATTTTTTTGCTTATACTAGATCATATTGTGCGTTTTACTTTGTTTTAACACTTAAGATTCAAATGTCACTTTCGATTTGACCTCAAATAAGATGAACCCTGAAATTTTAAGTAGGTCATCCTGTATAACATCTAATATTCTTATAAAAATACCTTACAAAAATAAAATTTAGCTAGCAACTATGCTTCTTTACTTCTTATTTATCTACCAAAAAGGGCTAAAAACCACCTTTAGTAAATATTCTTATAAAACTACTTTTTAAAAACAAAATTTCGTTAGCAACAATGCATATTTACTTCTTATTTAAATTAAATGTTTAAAATTTTACTCTTTTGTAAATTTATGTAAGTAATATGAAATCTGTTTTCTGAAATATGTATTTGATGCTTAATATTTATTGAAACCCCTTAATGCGGATCTAAAGTATTCAGCCCAAAGGATCATGGTGCTTCATGTCAAAACGATAATAAATATTTACCGCTGAAAACGAATATATGTTTCATAACATTGGTATTTGCATTTTAAGTATATACAATTTTTCAAGATACATCGTGGCATTTTGAACTTAAAATTAAATAACTAGAACACCAACAAATAAATCAAAAGCGATGAATGGAAAAATCGAAGCAATTCGGGTGGCGTCGTGCAAACAATGATTTTCAATTGGTGGGTTACTTGGGATTACAGTGTGCAATGTTACATCTTCGGTCTCTTTAATCTAAGGACTGGTGTTAAATGTTACAGATATAATTGTTGTACATGTAAAATGTTAGAAAAAGTACCCTGACATAAACGAACATTGGCAGATATACGATGGATACTTGTTGCTGGGTCATCTTCAACAAGATTTAATACCTTTTCATCCTGCTGTAAATTTCGAACCATAGGTCGTCCATTGACTTTTTTTGGGCGAAAATTTCCGGCTTCTCTTAATCTGCTGAATAGACATAAAAACAATTTTCGGTTGGGCTGTCTACGATTAGTATACAAATCTGTGTAACTCAAAACTCTGATGCTTGTATGTAAGACTAATCTTAACAGTGCTACTACATTTGACAACTGCCTACTAGATTTAACATTATTAAATTGAGAAATTATGGAGTAATCCATACATTTTCTAACTTTAAATTAAGTTTTCCTTTAAATGATACATTTTACTGATTTCTTAAAAAAAAATCTGAAGTAAATACTAGATTAGCATGCCAGTTTAGAACGCCTTATACATGTAATGCAACAAAAAAGCTGGTATTCGTGAGTATTACCCAAAAAACACTATCACAAAATTTTGGGTATATTGACTCAAAAAATATTTGAATTCTCGTAAAAATATTGAAAAAACAATATTTTCTCCACCCTGTAACTTCTTAAGCAATCAAAATTTTACTAAAGTAAATTAGCTTAAATGAACTTATTTTTATCCAAACTAACCACATCTGAAGTTTGGCCCATTCTTTAATGAACACCCTGTATAATATTTTAAAAATATGTACAATGCAGTGGCAGATTATCTGTAACGGCTGTGGGGCCAGTACAAGCGGAAACCAATTTATATAAAATCTACCCTCTATTTATAACTTTCATACGGCTCCTTTGTTTCTCTTTGTTCCGGTCATAAGATGGCAGTCCCTGACGTTATATATATTTTATGTTAGCTGATGTATTACCTTCAATTCACATATTCGGGCTGTCAGATCGGACGATGTCGCTCGAATCGTAGGTCTCACATACGAAATTGTTATAAGCAAGAGATCTACGAAAATTTCCGCCTTGCTGCTATGTACACTGTGTAGAATGTAGACAGTTAGTATGTTAATTGTCAGATAGAAAGCAAGATGGCCACTTGTAGACACACAAACTTGTTTACCATCATTGTTTTATGCGTGACAGTCGTGATTTGTTGTGTATTTTTGAACAATATAAAATTATTTAAAAGACCAGTTTTGTGTTAGTTACTTTTATTGAATCATTTACGTATATTCAACAGTTTTCTCGTCATATTTACGTTGTTAAAATCGTTAGATTGTTGGTAAAATATTGTTTCGAAAACGTGCCTACTCCTTGTTATGTAGTAAAGCGTGGAATCCGTGGATATTGCGATGTTGGTAAACTTTTCAAGTAGCCTTCCAATTGCATTTTTTGCATACAAAAGACATAAACGAAGTTTTAAAATTTTCAAAGCAAGTGTATAATAAAAACAAGTAGATATGTGTTTTAGCGAAGTGTTTTAATTAATTAGAAGATAAATGTAACAAAAAACTATTACGTGTACCTAAATAAATTCTGCTAAATTAGAGGAATACTATATATTGAAGAATTGAAGACACACAGACATCATCGCGAAAATAGTCAAAACGGATTCAGGGAACGTAAAAATCCGTCGAAAACCCGAGGTCGAAAAAAATCATGATTACTATACTTTCCTTATCTACATACAGATAGGAACGAAAAAATGATCAAAATCTATGTTTAAAAATCTGATGTGTCCAAAACATGACTTTCCTATCTAGTTATTGTAGGCTTTTTCCGGTTTTTTTGTACAACCTATTGCAGCACCTCTATAAATGTTTAGAGGATAAACTAAATACATATATACATTTTCTACATACATCTACCTCGAAACATTTTTCTATAGATATTCATTGAAAACGAAAATACTAAAAAATTCAAAATTTAGCACTTTTCCTCCAGTTTTTCCATTACGGTCCAGTTTAGAAAAATGATATACAGGATGTTTCCGAACTTGGCGTCCAAATTTGTAGGGGTGGTAGTTCGCATAATTTGAGACCGATTTACAGATTTCATTTTTCCAAAATATTTCAAATAAAAATAATTAAAAATTAATAAAAAAAATTAAACAGGTACGGTCCTGCACAGCGATGGGACCGCCTCGAGCAATACGCACTATAAAAACAATCGGCTACGTCTTCCGATACCGGCCGGGCGGAGGGAGAAATTTGCAAATCGCATCTGTTTTTGAGTTGTAAATCCCGATGAGTAACCGATCAGGCAAATATTGCGCTACGCGCTCAGGGTAGGACCCGCTTTTTGATTTTTTTTATAATGGCACTATTTTGTTTATTATAATTTTTTAGAAAAATGAAATCTGCCAATCTCTCTCAAATTATGCGAACTACCACCCCTACAAATTTGGACGCCAAGTTCGGAAACACCCTGTATAAGCAAAATTATAGAGATCGATATCGCAAACAACTTTTAGTTTAACAATTTTCTTAAAAATCAGAATTTTGCAAATTTTGTCAAATTTCTCGAATACGGGCCATTTTAGGAACATTTAACAAAACAAAAATTATAGATAATAATATTAGAAGTAACTTTTATTTGAACAATTTTCTTCTCTAAACATAAATAACAGATATATTCCATAAAATATAAAAACGGCCTCCCATAAAGTACTACCCCCCAGATGTTTCGACCTTGTCCAAAATCTAATCATTTCACGTCAGGCCGAAATAAAACTTAAGTTTAAAATTTAATGTTTTTTCCTTTATCCGTTTTTGAGTTTTCTTCAAAATTCAAAATTTACACATTTTCTCAAATATCTCGAAAACGGTTAATTTGAGAGAAATTATGTATAGGATAAAAATTATAGAGGATTACAAACAACTTTTATTTGAACAATTTTTATAAAAAATTATTTTTTTTTACATTTTGTCAAATTTCTCGAATACGGACCATTTTAGGAAAATTTTGTATAAAACAAAAAATATTGATAATGATATTGTAAGTAACTTTTATTAAAAGAATTTTCTTCTTCAAACGTAAATAACAGATATATTCCATAAAATATAAAAATGATCACAAATAAAGTACCCCCCAGATATTCCGACTATGCCCAAAATCAAATCAGTTCATTGGACGCCAGAATAAAGCTTAGGTTTAAAATTTGTTTTTTTTATCGGTTCATGAGTTATGGTGGACACACACACACACACACACACACACACACACACACACACACACACACACACACACACACACACACACACACACACACACTCACGCACGCACGCACGCACGCACGCACGCACGCACGCACGCACGCACCCACCCACACACACACACACCCACGCACGCACGCACGCACGCACGCACGCACGCACGCACGCACGCACGCACGCACGCACGCACCCACACACACACACACACACACACACACACACACACACACACACCACACACACACCACACACACTACACACACCACACACACACCACACACACACCACACACACACCACACACACACACATCACACACATCACACACATCATCCCAAAAATAGTCAAAAATCCGTCGAAAACTGGAGGTCGAAAAAAATCATGATTCCTATACTTTCCTTATATCTGTATACAGATAGAAAAGTAAAAAAGATCGAAAGCATTATATTAAGAAATTACCAAATTCTTACTGATTTGATTGCAAATTGTATCACAAGTTGGCCAAAAATTAAAAAAAAATTCGTGTATCGTCAAAAAGTTACGCATTGTTAACAGACTTCAAAAAAGAAGGAGGTTCGCAGTTCGTCGGAATATTTTTATTAAAATGAATTTTTTGGAGACTGGTCGATTTTTATTTTAATTTACTGCATTTTTACATAATAATTCAATACACAGTGAAACCATCTTAGAGTGACGACACCGACGACAGTTTTTTTATATAATACATCCTATATTTTTTCAACTTGAAGCAAACTTGTTACATTTTTGGAAACATCTCTGCAAGTGAAGCATAAAAATTGAAAACATATATTGTGATCTGCTTAAAGAAAAGGTTATTGAAGTCTTCACTCGAAGATGGTTCAAGCTGTTTATTAAATTATTATGTGAAAATCCACTTACCTAATTAAAATCAAAAATCGACCTGTCACGGAAATTTCGTCCAAAATTGTTTGTTAATTTAATAATGTGGAAATTCTTTGTTTGTTAACTGTAGGTACTCATGTAACAAAATCAGTATAATTCCTAGCGCCCTGTCACAATTCTGAACAATTTCTCTAAAGTTTTTGAAATACTTGTGCATATTTTCATTTCAGTTTCACCAAATCATTAGTCCAACCCAACATGGTTTTATTGCTGGTCGCTCTACTGTAACTAATCTAATCTGTATAACTCATTGTATTTCTGAAGTTTTGGATAGAAGAAGTCAGGTTGATGTTATTTACACTGACTTTTCTGAAGCATTCGATATAATTGATCACAATTTTCTAATAAGTAAACTTTCAGCACCTGGATTTGATGGCTCCTTATTAAATGGTTTACAGTCATATCTATCAGATCGTTTTCTTTATGTTCAGGGCTTAGGGCATAAATCAATGAATTTCAAAGAAACATCCGGCGTCCCGCAAGGCTCGGTTTTAGGGCCTTTATTATTTCTGCTTTTTATTAATGATATTGTTTGTAATTTGAGCGTCACAAATCTATTGTTTGCCGATGACCTATTTTTTTTTAAGAAATCTCTAGTTATAATGATTGTCTATTGCTTCAAGAAAATCTTAACCGCTTAAACGAATGGTGCAAAAGAAATAAGTTACCGTTAAATGTTAACAAATATAGTGTAATGACATTTACTAGAAAGGAAGCCTCAATACTTTATAATTATAACCTACAAAATTTTACATTAAATCGACCAGAACTGATTAAAGATCTTGGAGTTTTCTTTGATCCAAAATTAACGTTTACATCGCTTCTGCTTATCGAATTTTAGGATTCGTTATAAGAAATATGAGATTATTCAATGACTTTTCAACGATGAAAATACTTTTCTCTTCGCTGGTTTTGTCAAAATTAGAATAAGCCCGTATCGATTGGAGTCCGATATACTCCAATCACATTTACCATTTGGAAAGAGTTCAACTAAGATTTTTTTAAATCAGCTTGTCTTTTAAGTGATGGTACCTATTTCATAAGAGAACTTCCTCAAAGTTATTATTTAAACCGTTTCAATACATGTAGTCTTTTAAAAAGAAGAGCAATGCACCCAGTGATATTTCTGTTCAAATTATTAAATAACAAGGTGGATTGTATTTCATGTTTGGAAATGTTAAACTTTCACGTCCCTAGAGTTAATTCCCGAAGAAATCAACTATTCTATCAACAAGCACATAGAACTAACATACAGTATGTCACTAATGTATGGAATAAATTCATTATTTCTAAAATAATCGACTTTTGAAAAAATCCAAAAACAGGTCAATTTTAATTTTTGAATCGTCATCACATGATGTAGATGTAACGAACATTACGTCACCAGTATTACCGTGGTGACGTAATCGGCAATTTTTTTAAATGCAACCATGTGTCTCAAAACACCTCATTGGAAAGGTCTTTTAATCGTCTTTACAACGATGTAATTATTTGAATATTTATTTCTACAGGGTCGACCAAAACAGTTTTGGTCGACCCTGTAGAAATATTCAAATAATTACATCGTTGTAAAGACGATTAGAAGACCTTTCCAATGAGGTGTTTTGAGACACATGGTTGCATTTAAAAAAATTGCCGATTACGTCACCACGGTAATATTGGTGACGTAATGTTCGTTACATCTACATCATGTGATGACGATTCAAAAATTAAAATTGACTTGTTTTTGGATTTTTTTCAAAAGTCGATTATTTTAGAAATAATGAATTTATTCCATACATTAGCGACATACTGTATACAAAGCATCGCCTTTATTTCAAATTATCCTAAACTATTTGAATATTGAAAATGATATAGGTATTCTTAATTGCTCTGTTGCATCTATTAGAAGTATCTTTCTGTCAAATTAATTTGCGCAGTAATTATTAAAGGCGAAAATGGATATATCCTTTTTTCTTATGTAAGTTTTTTTTTTTCAGGATGCACCCGTGTCTCTTTAAATTCGTATTTATTTAGATTTAAGTTTATATATGTATATAGATAAGAATAATAATTTGATAATTCGCAATTCTTGTAATATTCCTTTCCTTGGGTCCTATGATTGAACGTTTATGTTATCCGTAACGTACATGTTAGGTCGAGTTTTAAGAGTAACGAGGCAAGTTCCTATGATGGAAAACAGTTAAATTAGATCATAACAGGTGGAAAATAACAGTATATTATTGGAAAAAGTTTTCCATCATACGAACTTGCCTCATTACTATTAAAACTCGGCCTAACATGTACGTTACGGATAACGTAAACGTTCAATCATAGGACCCCTTATCCTGTGATTAGGGGCAACCCTGTTGGATATTGTAATAAATAAAAATAAAAAATTTCACAAATTAAAAATTAAAAATATTCAGAATTTGAAATAACAGTATTTTTTATTTTTTTTAGGTCCACTAATAGGAGTTCGCCATGTTCAGGTGTTCCTTTATTTTCTTCTTTTGACATACACTTACTGCATGAGGACGGTACTTTCGGTAGCTATTGTTGCTATGAACAATAATTCCACCACCACAAACACAGATATAGAGGTGAGAAAAATAACATGTTACTAAACGGGTTACATAACATTAAGGCACCCCAAAATAGTAAGTATTTATTATTGAAAAATGAAGCAGATCTTTATATTATACTTGATTACAATTTTTTGTATAATAGAATCCGTATATTATAAGAAGATATTATGCAAATTTGAGATGTCAGGTGATCGAAAACAGCGCTTGAAATTAAATTTTAATCTGCTCATAGCCATCACAGATTGAAATTTCGTCGGATAAGTATCATACCTTGAAATTTTCAAATAATAAACCATTTATTTATTTAATGCGGCTGAACAATAACTAACAATTAGTTAAGCATGCCATTCAATGGTATATGGATGAATTCAAAATCAGAACTGAGGCCTAGAACTGAGTACTCTGAAAGTTATGGTAAATATTCAAAAAATATCAAGGGGAAATTAACGCAATTGGGAAATACATCGATTAAAACTATCCAGTGGCGTATTATAGTACAAGCTCACCAAGTCAGAGCTTGTAGCGCAAAATTCCAAGGGGCACCAAATAATTGCCAAGTAAGAATGAAAATCGGTGCGCTAGCGCCGCCTCGTAATGAAATGGAAAGCTCTACATAAACATATGAGCGAGGCAACATCGCGTATTTCAATACGTATTTTATTGCGTTTAACATTTACTAGGGAAAATACCCAAAACAGTAGCATTGTCATTTTAGCAGCTATACCAGAATCTGTGTTATGATTGGCGAGGTAAAGAAAAAATTAAGTGGCGCTGAAAACCAGAAGAAGGATAGAGATTAGGAAAGAAAAACATCAAAATTTACTTCGGGAGGTTCTAAAGCTAGATAGATATTTAATTGCAGCGACTTAAAAAAATGTATTGGAGCATGGTGTTAGTACCAGCAAGTCAAGAAACAGACAGGAATGAGAGTAAGGTAATGGTAAAACGCATCGAAACTATTTTCTTCTGTAAATTCTGCATTTAGCTGTACTTTTATTCCAGACATATAAATAGTACCATTGACGAAATTTCGGTAAAACTATAAAAATTATTGATTCGTCTACTATATCACTTTGCGAAAAAATTAAGGCAAGACGTAATGCATATTTACAAGACATATTCTGCCTAGAATAATATTTTAAATTACATAAGTTTTTGTACAACTTTCAGTCAGGAGAACAGATGGCGCCACAGTATGCTCTGCTGACTGCTCAATACACAGTTTAATTGCGTCTGCTTTAAAATAGCTAAAATGAAGTTATACCTCTTTGTCTTTCCAGCGACGAATTGTTACCGTCTCCTTTTGACGAATATCTGTTTCTCATTTTGTTCGGACTATCTTTTTATGACATCCGAGTATATATCTTTCTCGATTGCGTTTTCACATCTCGGTTTGAACAGGTCCCTTCCTGCTTTTGCGTCTATATATGTTTAAATTAACTTCAAAGTCGCACAATATATGTTTGGCTCATACCTGTTTCTTATGGCATAACTGACTAAAAAGGTGCCCTTTTACTGTTAATATTTGCCTGTTAGTGGTTCCTATTCTGAGAGAAATTTTATCTTGTTCTTTATAAAAACGTTCTTCATATACATGTGCTTGTTTTGGAATATTTGTCCAGACTTGGTCTTTTATGAAATCTCGTACTGTATTTTTTGGTTGTGTTGAGCATAGGCGCCAAATCCCCGGGGCCCTGGGTGCGCAAGCACCCAGAGCAGTTTTAAACAGGGTGCGAAGCACCCATAGCACAACGAGGACAAAAAGTGTCAATAAGTAAAATGAAGAAGCTGTCGTGGCCCAAGTTGGTATAGCGACAGATGCCTCAATAAAATATTATCGTTCGGAGCTGTATTTTTTGTGATAAAAAAGTCGACATGACTTGTCATAGACAACGCGTTGAACTTGGATTTAAGGGTTTATTATTCTTGTTGTATAAAACCCTGTGACGTCAAAAAAGAAAGATTAATAACGGTCTACAATTATCAAGACAACATCTTTGTACATATGCAAATGCTTGAGGAGAGAAGGGAGAACATTTGAAAGGTGCTCCCGATCAAGCACCGTTAGAAAAGAACGTTCATTTAGAGCTCTCTCTAGTATTGCTGGCAAGAAACCAGGTCATTTACTAAAAAATATGATATGTTATTTTGAAGGTATTTTTACCTAGATAATAGCCCCCAAGTTTTACATCGCTACTATTTATGTAGCCCATACAGTGGCTCACCAAAAGTACAAAACCGGATTAACATAATTTTTGCATTGTTATTAAAAAAAAAAGGAATTTTTTGTAACAAATTCTACTTTTATTTCTGTGGCTTTCAATTATTGTTATCAGATGACATTCTTTTATCGCCGTAAAGTAGTAAGGTTTAGTTTATTTCGTTGTAGAATCGGCATAAAAGTGACATATCAGTGATAATGGTTTACTTCTATTGCTGAGAGGGTGCAAATAATTTAACTTTTTTTGCGAACAATGAATATGCTAATAGAAGTGCCTAATTGTTTAACAATCTACATCAAAATCTACAAGTCCATCGAAACTACATTTTGAAGTTAGTCGAAACATTTTAGAAAACGGAGTCAGTAGCTAACAAATAACGTAAGAACCCATATTAAGTAAAAGACAGTTGGCGATAAACATCTGGTATTAAGAGACGTAACATTCAGAAGATATTGAAAAAACACAAGTTTCATCCCCACGAAATACATCTGGTAAAAGAACTTAACGATGACGATTTTGACAGGCGATTACAATTTTGTGAAATTATGACTGAACGGGCATTAAATGATCAGCAACTTCTTTTCAACGTGTTTTATTCAGACAATGCACTTTTTTCCTAAATGGTACAGTAAATCATCACAACTGTTGTTATTGGTCCGATTCAAATCCCAGATTATTTCATGAAGTGCATACGCAACATCCGGAAAAACTGAATGTTTGGGCTGGCATTTTGATAACCGTATAATGAACCCCTTTTTTTACCAAAAACTTTAACCGCAGAAATGTATCTGGAATTATTAGAAAACGCTATTTATCCAACAATACTAGAGTTGATTGAGAATGACGATCAGTACATAGCAAACAACTTAATTTTCCAGCATGACGGTGCGCCACTGTTCGTCAGTATTTGGATCAAAAGTTTCCAGGATCGGAAGAGAAAGTATTGAGTGGCCCCCACAGTCTCCGGATCTAAGCCCGTAGGATTTTTTATGGGGCCACTTAAAAACTAAAATTTATGCCACACAGCCAATATCACTAAAAAATCTGCGAAAACGGATAATTGATGAATGTCATCAAATCACCCGACAAATGCTTCAAAATGTCCGAGAGCATTTTGAACAAAACCTCTATTATTGTATGGAGGCCCAGGGTCAGCATTTCTAGCATTTACTCGAGTAACTGGTAGGCTTTACAGAAAATAAAAATCGTTAAAAGATCATGGCTAGGAAGACAGAAGCGATTTAAAACTCGGGGGTTATAATCTATGTAAAAATACCTTCAAAATACCAATGGTGGCTGCACCGAGCATATAGGATTGCCAGATATCCCGTTTTAGGTGGGAGCCTCCAGCTTATCCAGCAACTGGACAGTTTACAAAACCTTTTCTTTTTCAAGAAAATTTTTATAAAATCAACTTTAAAATAGCTTTTTAAAGAACCGGTGGAGCCTTTAAGTGAGGTGTGGAGGGTGGGGAGAGGATAGCCCCCATTTTCCGCATAGAAGCCGGGCACCCAAAGCAATTTTTGAATTCCGGCGCCTATGGTGTTGAGTTTAAATCTATTTTTTGTAAGCCTATTACCTTCGATCTCCTGATGACCGAAGCCCCAAAATTAATGTACAGTATTTTCGGCGTACCGATGTCATCAGTTCTTCTATGTATTGGACAGCAGTTTCCTACTCGTTAATCAGACTTTTTCAATTATTAACCGTTCTCTCCGTAAGAACCTACAGTGTACATTCGAAATCCCACTAAGTATGCCAATGAATTCCAAAAAAGCAAAGCGATTCTAAATTGGTGCCCAGCCCGCTATTACTTGTATTGTCGATAAGCTAAAAACCTATGAAGCCTAGAGATAAGGAGGCGAATCGGCATACTCAAAAGACGGTCTTAAAAAACGCACGCTAATTGAGCTTTCATAATTGACCGCATGGGCTTACGGTGTTCAAAATACATGGCTTCTTATGGGAATTATATATAATTTTGTCAAAATGATAAAAATTAGCTAAATAAAGCACAGAACATACTGTTGTATTTATTTCTAAATAAGTCTTGCATGTTTTAATTGATAAATTATTTAATTTTATCTATATAAAATCCAAATTAGGTAGATATGACCAAATTCGAAAAGATTTATTAAATGCTGAAATTTGAAGTACAATTTTGTGGCAATTTTTTTTTAAATTTAACCTATATATTATAAGAAATGAATCGAGAGTATTTAAAGTGTGTAAAATTGAGTTTTATTCAAGCCTATTAGGCCATCATCAGAGACTCTATAAAAGAGAAAAAACATAGCTGTAACAATATAATCAACTCGTAACATTACTTAACATTGAATAAAAACAAAAACTTGTACACTTACTCGTCAAAAACTATAGAAGAAACATGAAAAGTGAACTAAATTAAAAAGGACAGCAACAGACCAGTCCCAAGTCTCCACCATAACTTGCAGCTTGGATAATTGAAAATAAAAGAACCACACCGAAAATGTGGTTAAATTTTAACAAATGAAGTGGAGGTTCTTCCGACCATGCAAAACAAAACACTTCAAACCATTCAGAGGAAAAGAAACTGCTGGTCTTCCACATGAAGGCATCCAGATTTTGCCAATTGCTACCGTGAGGCGCAGGCAAGTTGGGGTACATAGTATTATAGTTTTAAGCGCAAAATAAAACACAGTTAACAGATTTTTTATTGTTGTAATGCAAGTATTCGCTCTGTGCGTGACAGCAGCGCCAATTCATTTAGTGTACTAATGGACTTTTTCTGCGTATACTGACAAATACAATTTTTAATAGAATTCATAATTAAAAAGTATATATGTTAGTTTTAATAAATGTATATGGATTTGTAAGACAAGTAAAACATTAATTTATTATTATTATTATTATATATTTTTATCACTTAATTTAAAAAAAAAATTAAGCATAATCAATAAAAATCAATACTAAAAATATAGGCAGGCAACAGTATGTACGGGGAAATATATGAGAAGTTGCCTAATAAGTTATTTTTGAAGAATTAACCTATTCTGTCAAATTAAAAAAATACCATTAAATAATAGCGTGAAGTTAAAATGTATAAACAGGGTGTTATTAATATTTTTATTTTTGTTCGAAAGAAAACATATAATGAATGATTAAAACTGGTTCCTATCAGGAAGTCACAAAATTGCATTCCAGCCACTTACAATAATCAAAGGCAGAAATCTTGAAATCTAGTCCTTGCTAAATGAACATTGAAGAATAAAGGGATGTTGAAGAACATCGTAAAATAATAATTTGTTTATTTAAAACCTTTTAAGATTTTGATGTTTACTATTTCCAGTATTACTGTTATTATTACAAAAATAAAGGTAATTTTTCTTCTTATTGTACAGCTATCCATTTATTTCTTTGATTTAATTTCCACTTTGCTACTGAAAATTTTTATAATTTTCACTGGTTTTTTTGCCAGTATTTTTACAATTTTCAACACAGCAACTCCGGTTGCTTATTGAATTATTTTTACGTACTTTTTTAGAAAAAAAAGTAAAATGTATACGTGTATCTGATATGCTAAAATTACAAAATATCGCCGTAAAATGCACGAATTATCCGTAACTAGCGCTAGTATCGCTTTTGCTTCTCCTATCATGACTTCGCACTGAGCGAATAAAGAGAGATTTGGGTATTTGCATGTATTACCAAATCCTTTAATTTCAGCTTTCCCCTTTTTATTTTGCTAACAGTACCATCAGTAAAAATAGTCTCATAATATTTGATAATATCTTCTAAAAAGTGTAGAACAGCATCATCTCTAGAAAGTGCTTTATCGGCACTAGGAACGATATATATCCTGCCACTGTTCTAAGCGTTTAGTATCCTATAAAAAACATTAACAATAACAAAATTGGGGTTCAACAAAAAAATAACAGTAGCAACTCTTTATCTAACATTTAAACTCTATAAAAAATATTTTTTTTTTTTTTTAGTAAGTTAAATTTAATGTATTGATTTCTCCTTGTGTTTCCTTTAGTTTTACATTTGATTTATATCCTGTTTTACAATCTGGAACGACGTAAATCTTCCTTTGATGTTTTTTGTCACTCATGTTACTTGTACTCAGGTACTTTTTATCACATTATTTTGATTTTTTTCACCAATTATTAAAAAAGTCACTTCATTTTACATTGACTTATATAGAAAATTGACACCGCTGTTATTCGACATGCCAACTACAGTCAATTTCGCGAACTTTATAAAAAGAAGGACGGAAATTTGAAATTTGTCCATTGCCGATTCGCCGCCTGCTCTCTTCATATGAAAACCGAAGGTCAAGTAGAATTGATTTGCCTGTTTTGATTAAGCAAAGTATGTCTGTATGATCGTATCTGCTTGTTTTCTGTAAATCTTATATTTTTTGTCATCCTGAAATCAAGGGGGGCTCCAAGATGAATTTTTGGGGGAGGGGGCAATTGCCTTTAGATATTCCCGTTTTAGCATATTTTTTTGAATAAAAGGCTCATAAATCATAAGAATTTTCATCTCGGGAGGAGCCATGACCCCTATAGGCCCCCTGGAGCCGCCCTTGCCTGAGTTTAAGAATACACTCCAGCTTCATCGAGTTTCAAAATTTAAAACTCGTTTGTATAATAAATAATTTACTAGAAAATTTAAACAATTCCGAAACTACTACCAAAACCCGTTATATTTTGTAGAATATTTATTTTTAATTTATTTTAGACATTCCATTGGACAAACCAAAGCATAGTATTATCTGCATTTTTTTATGGATACATCCTGTTACAAGTACCAGTAGCTCAATTAGGAAAAAAATACGGTCCGAAATGGATGCTAGTCGTGTGTACTACCGTGGATTCCACGTCTTTTCTATTGATACCGACGATGGCTAGTTATTTTGGATCAATAGGTGTTATCGTATGTAGAGTTTTTCAAGGATTAGCACAAGGCGGCATAGCACCGTTGGTGCATACATTACTGGGGTGCTGGGCTCCTGCAGCTGAAAGATCTGTTTTAGGAACCGTAACTTATGCAGGTAAGTTGTAAAGAAGGTAAACAAAATATAGTCTAATATGAGATGAGGCTTCGTTTTCTACAGTTTATAAACTACTTATAAATAATAATTATTATTAAAAATATTTTAAATGTTTTGAAAACGCTTCGACACTCCAATTTTTCCTGTGATATATTTAATCAACCATTTTGTAATTCTATTCATGCTGATGAAGAACAAGTTGTGAGAATATTTTAAAAAGATTTTTCAATGGAACTTTTTCCAGTTAATCTGTCTCCTCTTATAGTATTAAGGATAGATGGGGGTAGGTATATATTTTATAGAGTCTTCTACTTCCTGATCGGGTTGCACTTTTAATTCTTCTCTGGGTCACCTTTATTCGATGAAGGTCCCATATCAGCTGTATTTCAACAAACAATTAAAGAAATTTAAATTTTTTTATCTAAATGTTTATGGTAAGATAATTCAATTGAGGACATTGCTGCAAGCTGCAAAAAGGGGGTAGCTTCATTTTTATTAACTTTTAAGAAATAAGAAAAAAAGTTTTATAAAAATTGGATATTGTTGTACCAAAAATAAAACATACTTATCAGAGGGTGATATAATTAGATGTAAAGAAAAACTGAAAAAACAATTGGTGCTACTCCCTCTTGTATCAAAGTTAAAAAAGAAGGTTTGCATTTATTATAAAGCAAAAATATATAAACAAAAACATTATTCTCAAAAGGAAAGACTTGTATTTCGTGCAAAACTTTTTAATTAATAAATGCAACGCTTTCGGCATTTTGCCATCATCAGTGCTTATCTACAAAAATTGTGGATGTAAACTTACAATTTAAAGAATATAAAATCTGAGTAAGACTTTTAAGTCAAAAGTTAAAATTTTATATATATATATATATATATATATATATATATATATATATATATATATATATATATATATATATATATATATATATATATATATATATATATATACCTAAAGTGGCACCATTGAGTCCTTATTTTTATAGGAACTCGACACTTCAAGTCCAATTCGACACATTGGGTCCCTGGCCTCAATGGTCTCACTGAATTTCTGATATATATTGACTTCATTGAGTCCAAAGGGGCGGAGCTAATTTAAATACTATTTATATTAATCGCTACTTTTGGGGCCATTTTTAACAATGTTGCCAGATTCATATTTTGCAAGAAAACGATAAGTACATTACATATCAGGAGTCCCATTAGTGCGTTTTAGGTTATATACAGGCAAACAATGTTTAAACAAAAGTTATATGCACATGAAAAATGCATATTTTAAGTAATTCTTGATATGATAGAGGATGGGCACTTATTATTCTTCTGTAAATATTTTTTCAACTGAATAATATGTATTTAAGTTTTAGAACCACCTTTTATACTGTATGTATTTACCTCAGATATTTGAAGATGGCCAAGCAATTATTTTGTGAAATTATAGAGAACCTAAATAATAATCTTAGTTTAGCAATGATTCCCAATCCTAAATGATTTAAATTGCAGATTTAAGATAGGAAGCTAATGAATAGTGATAGAAGTTTAATTTTTACATACGGTTATTTTGAATCCTGTCATAAATATAGGTAGCTAACTGTAAGTGCAATAGGTATACTAAATACTAAATTATCCTTCTAACAGGGTTTTTCTAAATACATATTTCTATTGCCTGTGTAGATCCAAATTCTTAAACAGTTTTAAACTTTGTAGGTTGATGTTAACTAGGCGAATTAGGTTATATTTTTATGGATCTGTATACGACTCCGTTCCGCGTATGTATATTAAGTAAATTTGAAATACATGTTCACTTCTCACGTGGACATTAAAATATGACTTTACACGTCTGACGTAGATGTCTAAATTACTGAAATCGAAAGTTTTTTAGTTTCTTATTACAAAAAATACATTTATATTAAAATGTGTAGCTTCTGGTTTTTCTTGTTTTTTTTTTCTCACGGTTATGTATCATGACAGCTTCAGAAAAGGCATTTAAACATTTTATTTATACTAAATAACATAACTTTTTCAATATTTTAAAAAATAAGGGACACGTTACTCTTAAAACAAAAATAACCATTTTTTACAATTGCCTGTATGTTCTGCAAAATTGAAAATTTGAATATTGCATGTTACATTGTAGATGATGATGGACTAAAAAAATAACAAAAAAACAAAAAAAAACACTTTTCTGATAAAACAATATTAAATAACAAGTGTTTCATATTATGTAAACTTATTGTTGATAAGAGTGTTGGTTAAGTGTAAAATAAAGCGTAAGCCACAAAAATGTTTCTAAAATAGGTCTTGGAAACATTAATGCGTATCTGATAGAACGATTATTTTTCTTTTAAGTGTCAGTTTGGATGTAATTTAGAGCTGTGTGTAGTTATCACTGACATGACTCGTATCTCTGTCCTTGTCTGTCATGGTCTACTTTAGAAACATTTTTTGTGGCTCACTCTAATAAAAATATTTTAATAGCAATATTTTTGTATGAGTCTTTGAAGTAAGAAACTATTTATTGTTTCGGCCTTTACTTGATGAAAATCCATTTTATCTTGAATGAGTAAAACCAAATTTGGTAGATTTTCACAAAACTTTTATTTTAAAAAATAAAAATTAAAAACACTACACATGACATGTTTGGAAGTACAACTTCTTTTTCAAATGTGACTAATTTACAATTCGGTATCCAATATATATGCGAAATAATTTAACAGAACAAAGTACTTTACTTTAAATAGTTAGTTTATTTTGTTATATTATTGATGTTTTCTTAAGTACTTTGTTTTGTTAAATTATTTCGCATATATATTGGATACCGAATTGTAAATTAGTCACATTTGAAAAAAAAGTTGTACTTCGAAACATACATGTGTAGTGTTTTTAATTTTTATTTTTTAAAATAAAAGTTTTGTGAAAATCTACCAAATTTGGTTTAACTCATTCAAGAAGTAAGAAACCTTATAACAATTCCTTTATCAGATTCAGTACTATTAGGAAGCGCCATATAAAATTTAATATTACTTAAATAATAATGCATGACATGCATGTCAAATTTAATTTCCTAATTCTATTATTACTTGCTGGCGTGAAAGTAGACAGTCCCTATTAGGCATTCCAATGACAACCGACAGTTACAATTTGACAGTGATGTTATATAAATAGTTATATAGATTGCTCAAACTGGGTAGCATTTGTGCGCTGATTCTGCTAATAGGCATCACAGTAGGATTACAGTAGGCATTCCTAATCTGTCAAGCGTTTATTTTTTGGGATGTGCTAAACCGATTTTCAATGAGCAACACAAAACACAGCTCCACACACTACATGAGTACTTGGGGAGACAAAATGGCCTCATGTAATGCGGCCGCTTTGAACAATCTCTATTTCATTCACCCTGTCAAATTAAGGCGACACAAAACCGAGGGAGCGCTCGGCACTTTGCGGAGACGGTCGGTGGATAGATTTTGGCGGAAATTTTGAATGTTTGATATTTACAGATTTCACGTCAAATTTCAACGGCCGTTTGGTTATATTACTTTGTTTATTTGCACTTATTTACGTGAAAACAATTTCTTGATGTTGTGTAATTTCGATACTTTTCATTAAAAAAAGTTACCTATATTAACTGTGTACTATGTGCACTGAGAGGACCGACCATATACAAACAATTTGTTGATAAACTGGTTTAAATGTTGGTTGCAATAGTTGTAATTGATGGTACAGTTTGGCCAAAAAATATTTGCTTTGAATCAGTTATCAAATTATATTTCATTAAACAAAATCCTTTATTTACAGTTTTCATTAAATCTGCAATTTCGATTACAACCCATGAGAAGAAACTTATGGGTAAAAACTACTTTTTTCTAAACAAAAAAAAAAACAATTATCAGTATGTTCCATTTTCGATGTAATTGAGGGGTTTATTTAGAAAGTTCATGAAAAATAAAAGACACGCTATACATACATAGGCATATATTTCATTTAGATAAACCTAGAATAAATAAATGATAGGTAAATACATCTAATTAAAACCTAAACCATACTATAAATAAATATTTAAAATAAGTTTTTATTTAGTACAAAAGCAAGCCCTGTCACTATTGCCACACCATAGAAAAAAGACATCAAAAGTCTATTACAATTCCTTTTTTTAAGAAAAAATTTCGTGCTTTTCCGCTTTCCTTTTCTGTATCGCTGATCTATTACTTGTTCCATTACTAACATATTTGCCTGAACTCCTTATAAAAAAGTACCAACATAATTTTTAGCTGCATACATGGAAAAATGGTTCAATTACTTTATTATATGCCTCATCATTCAGGTATCTTAAAAAATGCAGTTTCAATTTGCACCTCTCACTTTGCTTCTCTAGCTATTGTAGTTGAACATTTATTTTCAGATTTCTTCTCTCCAATAAAGTTTTTAATTTCTTCATTATGTCCCCCTTTAATTATCTGGTAACTTTTCCTCAGATAGTAGTTTGGCAACAACATACGAAATGTACGTGTTCACACACTGTAGTTTTTATAGCACGCTCTATATAGTTTCTTTTATAGCGATGAACACATACCTTACATATTCTTCAATATAAATATTTGAGTAGGTACTTTAGTAAATCTCACTTTCAGTAAGAGTTCGGTCTCAAGTATTCAAGATGACCAGAAATGCTTCAAAAATAGACTGTTATAGTTGCTTCTTTTCAACTTTTTAAAGTTATTGAAACATATATGAACAATAGATTCATCACTCAAACATAACGGATTTTCCATCCTACCAGTTTCAAAAGACCTTTGAAAAATGTTGTTTTCAGTAATTCTTTAGCAATGTGAAACTGTTATCTACTTTTTGTTATAAAATGCACTCATATAGTTGTTCATTGGTACTAGTCTTTTTCCAATCATTGTAAATATTAATAAATTGTAGAACACGCTAGCGAAACCTCAGTCCAATATTTTTTCATATTTTCTAATAAATTAAATAAAAATACAGATATATAAGAAATATATCAAACTATTTATTGTTTTAAAAACTAGACAATGTTTTGTTTAAAAAGTATATTCTTTTCTTACAAATTATTTATCTACTAATCTTCATAATTCCTATTAAAATTTGATCTATAATCCAAATCGCAAGTACTTGAATCGCTGTCATCGAATTCGCTTTAGGGTTAATTATGATAAAAATAATTTTTAATCTATCAAAATCTCCCTCTCTGCTAATATGTTTATTATAATATTGCTTGGAAAGGTCCCCAATAAGTTCAATGGGGTTGAAAAACACAATGGCAGGAAAGAAGGTGTAATATTTTGTCTATATTGTTCTGCTGAATTATCTGCTATATATTTCTTTGGTGGTGTGTACCTAAAAAAAGAATATTTATTTCTAGTTGCTATTTTGTATAACATGTGTCAATATCACTATATTATAAATTGTAATATCAAAACAACACATATCAAATATTTAATGGTAGGTACACCGTTATAGCAAATCTTGTAATTGTAACTTTATTTTTAATTTTTTGATATTGTTTTAAAGTTTACTTCTGAAAAAAAAAACAAAAATGGAATTTTTGGTTTTCACTGTAGATCTTGAGAAAATGATAAACATGTAGATTTTTATTGATCACTCTAATCAAATTTTTCCAATTTTTCTTTGTATCATAGCTAGAATAAAGTACCTACCATTAAATCTTCAATATGATGTCATTTCAGTATTACAGTTTAGAATATAGCTATTTTTGGCACATAAAAGAAACAAGTTTTTTACTCAATTTACAGGATGACTGATACCTTTATTTACTTCAAATTTGCCATTGATTTTTGAAATATACATGTTTCATCAATGAAAGCGGCTTCTCAATCAATTTTTCTTTCAAAGGTTCCAAAGTTATACGTTTTCCTGCAAAAAAGTATATGTATTTATATTACTATAGATAGGTACAAATGTAAACTTTTATAGGTAATATAAATAAATTATGATTGGATAACTAGATTTGTCTCTAAACTTACTCGTTTCATACATGTTTTAAATACTATTTCAGATTCCAGTTGTATCCAGTGTTATTGTATTAGTAATCCCTTGTTTATATGAATGCTCTTTAATTAGTGATTTTAATCATTCATTATTCTAATACTACTAAAAGTAGAATTAATTAGAATGCTGTAACACGCTAAAACAGACAAGAAATCAATTTCATATTTCTATACATTAATACATTTCTATAATTTTTAACTTACTTCTCATACAGCACTTACAGAGGCATAGATGGTTGAACGTAATGCTGCCTTCCTAACAAGAAAGGTCCTATCTGCAAAATTAGCAAGATTTTTCAATCTCTTTGCATTTTGTAGATTTCTTGTTACCAAAACGGAATGTTCTGTTTGCGTCGCAAAGGTACTAAAATGTTAGTTTCACAAAAGAGATTTTTTGGCATTTTGTATCTCCGAGCTCGGAGTTTTGTATGTAGAAATAAAAGACAAATAATCTTTTTCACACTATTTGTTTTAAACATCAAAATGTAAACATAACACCATTGTTGTTCCTAGGTAGGTATTTTGGAACAGTGTTGCCACACCAATTAATTTTTTCGTAATAGAATTTTGAACCAAAAGGTAATAAAATCGTAATAGATAATATTAGTAACATAAATGTACCAGAACTAATATTAAATAAATTTAACAATAAAACTGTGTATTATCAAATATATCGGTTTGGTTAATAGAAATAATAAGTTTCGAAAAGTATAATGAAGAAAAACCATGATTGTAAAAATAAACATTTATTTCAAACAAAAATAAGAAAGGAAGTATAATGTAAAACACATGTAAATATACCATGTGTGTAAATAAATATTTAAAATGTTAAATCTTCTGCACATTGTAAATTATCATTATCATTTTTATTTACATTATAATTTAACAAAGCATCATTCGACTCAAAATTACAACAGTTATTTTCATTCAATAACTGCTTAGTTAAAATTAATGAATTGCATCTTTCCACATGTAGACGATTTCTTAATTTGGTTTTAATATTATTTATTTATTTATTAAATGAGAAGATATTACATGTATAAATAGCTATAGTCGTACTTTAAATATGAATTGAGGGCTTCTACGTTATTAAATACAAGATATAAATTATGCTGAAATGCTGGAGGCTGGTGGTAATCCCCTACTGATTTAAAATTTGAGTCATAACAAAAAAATATTATATAAGAAAGGATGCTTATTTTGGAAAACACAGGCATAACAAATGTATAGATTTCTAATTTTTTTTAAATATAGCCTCTGAAGCTTAGATGGGGCCACTCATAAAATTGTGATATTTTAAAAAGTAATAGAATATTTGTTTTTTCTTTAAAAGTCGTAATAACGTACTAATGTACTTTTTTAGTAATAGATTTGTTACAATTGTAATAGCAACGGCAACACTGTTTTAGAATTGTACAACTTTCAATGCAGGGTTGCCAACTTTTCAAATTCCATTTACCGTACCGCGCAATTCAAATTACAGTACATGGCCTCTCAATACAGTACACTTTTATTTTGTAGAAAAACTATGTATAAATATCGTTTTCTTCAAGCTTCTAAAAAAAGTTCTCATTAAGTGTTGTAACGTGGTCGTTGAAAGCAAATCTACCTATATATTATTATGTGAATTCCAATAATAAATATTTTTCTTATCGTGTCCTATTCATTTTTACTTTCCTATCTATATACAGTTATAAAGAAAGTATAGGAATCATGATTTTTTTCGACCTTTATAATTTTTTGCATAGAGGTATTTATCGTTGATTCGTTTTCTGTTTCTATAACGTTATTGAAAAATAAAATGTTTTTTAAATTTTGAAAAAAAAAAAAATTTTCGAAGAATTTTTTGAAAGTGCCACTTATTCATTCAAATGGTAAATATTCGATAAAGGAAAAAAATGTATTCTTTCAAAAAGTTGCCAGACCATCTAAGCAATTGGAATCCATGAAAGAAATTTCAAAAAACTTTATTTTATACAGTGTTTGGCAAAAGTGACTTTTAAATTCTTATTAATTTTTGTAAAACTTTATAATTTTGATTCTATAATTTTTTGCATAGAGGTATTTATCGTTCATTCGTTTTCTGTTTATATAACGTTATTGAAAAATAAAATGTTTTTTAAATTTTGAAAAAAAAAATTTTTTCGAAGAATTTTTTGAAAGTGTCACTTATTCATTCAAATAATAAATATTCGATATAGGAAAAAAATGTATTCTTTCAAAAAGTTGCCAGACCATCTAAGCAATTCCAATCCATGAAAAAAAATTCAAAAAACTTTATTTTATACAGTGTTTGGCAAAAGTGACTTTTAAATTCTTATTAATTTTTGTAAAACTTCAAAATTTTGATTCTATAATTTTTTGCATAGAGGTATTTATCGTTCATTTGTTTTCTGTTTCTATAACGTTATTGAAAAATAAAATGTTTTTTAAATTTTGAAAAAAAAATTTTTTCGAAGAATTTTTTGAAAGTGTCAATTATTCATTCAAATGGTAAATATTCGATATAGGAAAAAAATGTATTTTTTCAAAAAGTTGCCAGACCATCTAAGCAATTGGAATCCATGAAAAAAATTTCAAAAAAACTTTATTTTATACAGTGTTTGGCAAAAGTGACTTTCAAATTCTTATTAATTTTTGTAAAATTTCATAATTTTGATTCTATAATTTTTTGCATAGAGGTATTTATCGTTCATTCGTTTTCTGTTTCTATAACGTTATTGAAAAATAAAATGTTTTTTAAATATTGAAAAAAAATTTTTTTTCGAAGAATTTTTTGAAAGTGTCACTTATTCATTCAAATGGTAAATATTCGATATAGGAAAAAAATGTATTCTTTCAAAAAGTTGCCAGACGATCTAAGCAATTGGAATCCATGAAAGAAATTTAAAAAAACTTTATTTTATACAGTGTTTGGCAAAAGTGACTTTCAAATGCTAATTAATTTTTGTAAAACTTTTTAATTTTGATTCTATAATTTTTTGCATAGTGGTATTTATCGTTCATTCGTTTTCTGTTTCTATAACGTTATTGAAAAATAAAATGTTTTTTAAATTTTGAAAAAAAAAAAAATTTTTCGAAGAATTTTTTGAAAGTGTCACTTATTCATTCAAATAATAAATATTCGATATAGGAAAAAAATGTATTCTTTCAAAAAGTTGCCAGACCATCTAAGCAATTCCAATCCATGAACAAAAATTCAAAAAACTTTATTTTATACAGTGTTTGGCAAAAGTGACTTTTAAATTCTTATTAATTTTTGTAAAACTTCATAATTTTGATTCTATAATTTTTTGCATAGAGGTATTTATCGTTGATTCGTTTTCTGTTTCTATAACGTTATTGAAAAATAAAATGTTTTTTAAATTTTGAAAAAAAAAAAAATTTTCGAAGAATTTTTTGAAAGTGCCACTTATTCATTCAAATGGTAAATATTCGATAAAGGAAAAAAATGTATTCTTTCAAAAAGTTGCCAGACCATCTAAGCAATTGGAATCCATGAAAAAAATTTCAAAAAAACTTTATTTTATACAGTGTTTGGCAAAAGTGACTTTCAAATTCTTATTAATTTTTGTAAAATTTCATAATTTTGATTCTATAATTTTTTGCATAGAGGTATTTATCGTTCATTCGTTTTCTGTTTCTATAACGTTATTGAAAAATAAAATGTTTTTTAAATTTTGAAAAAAAAATTTTTTCGAAGAATTTTTTGAAAGTGTCAATTATTCATTCAAATGGTAAATATTCGATATAGGAAAAAAATGTATTTTTTCAAAAAGTTGCCAGACCATCTAAGCAATTGGAATCCATGAAAAAAATTTCAAAAAAACTTTATTTTATACAGTGTTTGGCAAAAGTGACTTTCAAATTCTTATTAATTTTTGTAAAATTTCATAATTTTGATTCTATAATTTTTTGCATAGAGGTATTTATCGTTCATTCGTTTTCTGTTTCTATAACGTTATTGAAAAATAAAATGTTTTTTAAATATTGAAAAAAAATTTTTTTTCGAAGAATTTTTTGAAAGTGTCACTTATTCATTCAAATGGTAAATATTCGATATAGGAAAAAAATGTATTCTTTCAAAAAGTTGCCAGACGATCTAAGCAATTGGAATCCATGAAAGAAATTTAAAAAAACTTTATTTTATACAGTGTTTGGCAAAAGTGACTTTCAAATGCTAATTAATTTTTGTAAAACTTTTTAATTTTGATTCTATAATTTTTTGCATAGTGGTATTTATCGTTCATTCGTTTTCTGTTTCTATAACGTTATTGAAAAATAAAATGTTTTTTAAATTTTGAAAAAAAAAAAAATTTTTCGAAGAATTTTTTGAAAGTGTCACTTATTCATTCAAATAATAAATATTCGATATAGGAAAAAAATGTATTCTTTCAAAAAGTTGCCAGACCATCTAAGCAATTCCAATCCATGAACAAAAATTCAAAAAACTTTATTTTATACAGTGTTTGGCAAAAGTGACTTTTAAATTCTTATTAATTTTTGTAAAACTTCATAATTTTGATTCTATAATTTTTTGCATAGAGGTATTTATCGTTGATTCGTTTTCTGTTTCTATAACGTTATTGAAAAATAAAATGTTTTTTAAATTTTGAAAAAAAAAAAAATTTTCGAAGAATTTTTTGAAAGTGCCACTTATTCATTCAAATGGTAAATATTCGATAAAGGAAAAAAATGTATTCTTTCAAAAAGTTGCCAGACCATCTAAGCAATTGGAATCCATGAAAAAAATTTCAAAAAAACTTTATTTTATACAGTGTTTGGCAAAAGTGACTTTCAAATTCTTATTAATTTTTGTAAAATTTCATAATTTTGATTCTATAATTTTTTGCATAGAGGTATTTATCGTTCATTCGTTTTCTGTTTCTATAACGTTATTGAAAAATAAAATGTTTTTTAAATATTGAAAAAAAATTTTTTTTCGAAGAATTTTTTGAAAGTGTCACTTATTCATTCAAATGGTAAATATTCGATATAGGAAAAAAATGTATTCTTTCAAAAAGTTGCCAGACGATCTAAGCAATTGGAATCCATGAAAGAAATTTAAAAAAACTTTATTTTATACAGTGTTTGGCAAAAGTGACTTTCAAATGCTAATTAATTTTTGTAAAACTTTTTAATTTTGATTCTATAATTTTTTGCATAGTGGTATTTATCGTTCATTCGTTTTCTGTTTCTATAACGTTATTGAAAAATAAAATGTTTTTTAAATTTTGAAAAAAAAAAAAATTTTTCGAAGAATTTTTTGAAAGTGTCACTTATTCATTCAAATAATAAATATTCGATATAGGAAAAAAATGTATTCTTTCAAAAAGTTGCCAGACCATCTAAGCAATTCCAATCCATGAACAAAAATTCAAAAAACTTTATTTTATACAGTGTTTGGCAAAAGTGACTTTTAAATTCTTATTAATTTTTGTAAAACTTCATAATTTTGATTCTATAATTTTTTGCATAGAGGTATTTATCGTTGATTCGTTTTCTGTTTCTATAACGTTATTGAAAAATAAAATGTTTTTTAAATTTTGAAAAAAAAAAAAATTTTCGAAGAATTTTTTGAAAGTGCCACTTATTCATTCAAATGGTAAATATTCGATAAAGGAAAAAAATGTATTCTTTCAAAAAGTTGCCAGACCATCTAAGCAATTGGAATCCATGAAAAAAATTTCAAAAAAACTTTATTTTATACAGTGTTTGGCAAAAGTGACTTTCAAATTCTTATTAATTTTTGTAAAATTTCATAATTTTGATTCTATAATTTTTTGCATAGAGGTATTTATCGTTCATTCGTTTTCTGTTTCTATAACGTTATTGAAAAATAAAATGTTTTTTAAATTTTGAAAAAAAAATTTTTTCGAAGAATTTTTTGAAAGTGTCACTTATTCATTCAAATGGTAAATATTCGATATAGGAAAAAAATGTATTCTTTCAAAAAGTTGCCAGACGATCTAAGCAATTGGAATCCATGAAAGAAATTTAAAAAAACTTTATTTTATACAGTGTTTGGCAAAAGTGACTTTCAAATGCTAATTAATTTTTGTAAAACTTTTTAATTTTGATTCTATAATTTTTTGCATAGTGGTATTTATCGTTCATTCGTTTTCTGTTTCTATAACGTTATTGAAAAATAAAATGTTTTTTAAATTTTGAAAAAAAAAAAATTTTTTCGAAGAATTTTTTGAAAGTGTCACTTATTCATTCAAATAATAAATATTCGATATAGGAAAAAAATGTATTCTTTCAAAAAGTTGCCAGACCATCTAAGCAATTCCAATCCATGAACAAAAATTCAAAAAACTTTATTTTATACAGTGTTTGGCAAAAGTGACTTTTAAATTCTTATTAATTTTTGTAAAACTTCATAATTTTGATTCTATAATTTTTTGCATAGAGGTATTTATCGTTGATTCGTTTTCTGTTTCTATAACGTTATTGAAAAATAAAATGTTTTTTAAATTTTGAAAAAAAAAAAAAATTCGAAGAATTTTTTGAAAGTGCCACTTATTCATTCAAATGGTAAATATTCGATAAAGGAAAAAAATGTATTCTTTCAAAAAGTTGCCAGACCATCTAAGCAATTGGAATCCATGAAAGAAATTTCAAAAAACTTTATTTTATACAGTTTTTGGCAAAAGTGACTTTTAAATTCTTATTAATTTTTGTAAAACTTTATAATTTTGATTCTATAATTTTTTGCATAGAGGTATTTATCGTTCATTCGTTTTCTGTTTATATAACGTTATTGAAAAATAAAATTTTTTTTAAATTTTGAAAAAAAAAATTTTTTCGAAGAATTTTTTGAAAGTGTCACTTATTCATTCAAATAATAAATATTCGATATAGGAAAAAATGTATTCTTTCAAAAAGTTGCCAGACCATCTAAGCAATTCCAATCCATGAAAAAAAATTCAAAAAACTTTATTTTATACAGTGTTTGGCAAAAGTGACTTTTAAATTCTTATTAATTTTTGTAAAACTTCAAAATTTTGATTCTATAATTTTTTGCATAGAGGTATTTATCGTTCATTCGTTTTCTGTTTCTATAACGTTATTGAAAAATAAAATGTTTTTTAAATTTTGAAAAAAAAATTTTTTCGAAGAATTTTTTGAAAGTGTCAATTATTCATTCAAATAATAAATATTCGATATAGGAAAAAAATGTATTCTTTCAAAAAGTTGCCAGACCATCTAAGCAATTGGAATCCATGAAAGAAATTTAAAAAAACTTTATTTTATACAGTGTTTGGCAAAAGTGACTTTTAAATTCTTATTAATTTTTGTAAAACTTCATAATTTTGATTCTATAATTTTTTGCATAGAGGTATTTATCGTTGATTCGTTTTCTGTTTCTATAACGTTATTGAAAAATAAAATGTTTTTTAAATTTTGAAAAAAAAAATTTTTCGAAGAATTTTTTGAAAGTGTCACTTATTCATTCAAATAATAAATATTCGATATAGGAAAAAATGTATTCTTTCAAAAAGTTGCCAGATCATCTAAGCAATTCCAATCCATGAAAAAAAAATTCAAAAAACTTTATTTTATACAGTGTTTGGCAAAAGTGACTTTTAAATTCTTATTAATTTTTGTAAAACTTCAAAATTTTGATTCTATAATTTTTTGCATAGAGGTAGTTATCGTTCATTCGTTTTCTGTTTCTATAACGTTATTGAAAAATAAAATGTTTTTTAAATTTTGAAAAAAAAATTTTTTCGAAGAATTTTTTGAAAGTGTCAATTATTCATTCAAATAATAAATATTCGATATAGGAAAAAAATGTATTCTTTCAAAAAGTTGCCAGACCATCTAAGCAATT